>VDFB02159285.1:0-42955 GCA_007258455.2 Sequoia sempervirens | reverse complement strand
GCATTTAATTGTTAGATTTGCTATCTCTAACCCTAATAGTTCAGGGGTGGCAACCCCTGATAGTAGGGATTTGGGGGTGCATCCCTCAATTTTTTTTTTTTCCGTTAACACGTCAAGGTTTTTTCCCGCTGACACGTCAAATGAGAAAATGACTTTGTAAAACCCTAATTCTGGAAGCTTCCAAAAAGCTTGTTATATGTGGTTGGGATGTGAGTTGCAGAGTGTGTAATTTGCAAGATTGTAATCTAATTTGCACTGGATAATAAAATCATTGGGTGGCTGAGTTTCTATGGATGTAGCCCATATTGGGTGAACCACATTAATTTTTTGTGTTGATCTCTTTTGTGTTATTCTTCATTGTTGTTTCTAGGTTATTTAATCTGCATATAATTATTAATGTTTATTGCTTCGATCTGCCTGAATCCTAACACATGGAACAACCAAAAGGATCTTAGTTATCAGACAAACTAGATATGGTTTGTAGACTGAAGAAAGCATTATATAGATTGAAGAAAGCTCCCAAAGCTTGGTATGCAAGGTTGGATAGTGTTGATACAACAAGGATTCAATAAAAGGTACTATAGATAAGAACCTTTACTTTAAAGTTGAAAAAGATCAAATTTTGATTTAGTTGTATATGTTGATGACATAATTCTTGGAGGCAATGAAGCTATGTGTAAGAAGTTTGTAGAAGAGATGTAGAATGAGTTTGAATGTCTATGTTTGGGGAGATGAATTTCTTCCTTGGGCTACAAATCAATCAAACAGATAAGGTATTTTTATTTCACAATCAAAAGTATGTCAAAAAATGTTGAAGAAGTTTGGAATGGAAAACTCTAAACTAGTAGTACTCCTATATTGATTGGTTACAAGTTGAGAAAGAATGATGAATCTCCTAAGGCTAATTAGAGCAAATACAAATCAATGATTGGTGGACTACTATATCTAACTGCTACTAGACCGTATATCATACATGCATTTTTTCTTGTGGCTAGATTTCAAGAAGATCCTAGAGAATCACATGTTGTAGTAGTAAAAAGGATATTCAGATACCTAAAGGGAACTCTAGATCATGGCTTATGGTATCCAAAGGATATTGATTTCACTTTGTATGCTTACACAGATGTAGATTAGGTTGGTTTTGTAGATGACATAAAAAGTACAAATGGTGGTGCATTATTTCTTGGATGTAGATTGGTATCATGGCTAAGCAAGAAACAAGATTCAGTTTCTTTATCTATTGTAGAGGTTGAGTACATTGCAACAACATCTTGTTGTACATAGGTGTTATGGGTGAGACAAACATTGAAGGATATCAAAGTGGTGTATGATGAACCAATTTCTATCTTCTATGATAATACAAGTGAAATCAATATTTCAAAGAACCCAGTAATGCATTCAAGGAAAAAGCATACCTCAATTCAATATCACTTTTTGAGAGAGAAGGTTGTGAAAAATGAAGTAAAACTTGAATATGTACCTACAAAGGATCAAATTTCTAATATATTCACTATGGCTCTTCCTAAGGATACTTTTGAGTATCTTTAGGAGAAGTTAGGGGTTATTGCCTCTCCTTTGAACTAGATGCACAAGGAGATGCATCAATCCAATGGATCTCAAGATTCATTCTTTGTTTTGGACTAATGTTGGTGGCTACCTCTCAAGGGAGTAGGTAGTGAAATTTTTGGTTGATGCAGTTAGAAGAGTGTGGCCATTGTGCAATGGTAGTTGATTTGGTGCAATTTGGTATGTGCTCTTAAGGGGGAGTGTATAGATCAGTAAAGGAAAGATTTTTGCAAAACAATTGTGAGAAGGATGATTGATGTCAAAGGGGGAGAATAAGTGATACAATTCTATTGTCCTTTTTCATTGATGTCAAAGGGGGGGAGAGAGAGTCATGTGAAAAAGATAAGTTATTTGAGGAGAGTAGGTAATAAGATAATTGAGAAAGGGGGAGAAGTAATGTGAAGAGTTGTTGATATTCAAATTTGTTGTGCCTTTGATGGTTTTTCACATCATGTGTTGCTATCAATGACAAAGGGGGAAATTGTTGCAAGTATGAGTAGATTGGTGTTGTCATTGATGTCAACAAGCTTGTGTTGTCATTGGTGTAAACTATATAAGGAGGAAGAAGATCATTATTTGGGGAGATTGGTGTGAGAGAAGTTGATGTTATCCATGCTTTGATTAGTTGTATTATGTTTTCATTAGTAAAGCTACTAGTGTCAACCTCTAGTGTTGTTGAGATAAGATTTTGTGATCTATGGTTGAGTTGCCATGTCGCAGTTGGTTTAATTGTTTTGAGGAAGTTTTGAAGATGATGAGGTTGTGTCTTTGGTGCTTAGTTTCCAAGTGCTTTTGAGAAAATTTGACAAAAAGAAGTAGTGTGTTGCAATGGTGTTTTGGGTTGTAGGGTTGTGTTCATGTGTTACTTCACACTTCTTCTAGGTTGAAGATTTGATTATGCACTTCGGATATGTTGATCAAAGATGATCAAAGGTGTTATATCTAGAATTTGGTGTGTTGGATCATTGTACAAAAGAAGTTGTGTTCACCAGAGTGTGAGTTGTGTATTGCAGAGGTGTTTGGGAGAAATGTTTCTACTCCATGTTTCTTCACAGTTATTTTTCAGGTCTTGTGGATCTGAAGGAGTGTTGATAATTTTTGCATCTTTCTTCAGTTGAATTGGTTTGACGTTTGGTACTTTGGAAGTCAATTTCTTGAGTTACAGTGTATGTCAGAGTTGTTTGGATGTACTGGTTATGTACATTCTTCAGGTGAAAGTTGTTGCAAAGGAGTTTATTGGATTTCAGGGTGTTTGTGGAATATTCTAGATTGTGTTCAAGTGAAATTTGTTGTCTGCAAGTTATTGTTGGATTAAAGGAAGCATGTACTTAAAATCTTAATGGTGTTTACATAGGAAACGACCGACCTCAAGTTGTTTACACTACTCCTAAAGGTGCTTAGTTGTTTGTAGAAGTGTGGTGTGGCGTGTAAGGATGGATTTAGGTCCTAGATAAGGAGTTTTGTGGTCTTCCTTCATTCCTTTCCACTATGGGAATGTTTTGGTGCTGACCTAATTTGAATTTGTATGGTTGAGGTGCATAGTCGACCTTGGAGAAAGTTTTCAAGGTTAAAGATGGTATAAATATGAGTTGAGTTGTTGATGGATTGTGTGATAGAAGAGATAGACAAGTATGATGCAAATTACAGAGTTATGGAGTGAAAATTTGAGAAGTGTAGTGTGAGATTTCATGTGTTAGATTACTGGGTGTAGTGAGTAGAAGGTGTCTACAATTCTTCAATCAGTCTGCGAAGGTGTTGGTGACATTGTGGTGGATTCTTTGTTGCATTGAGATAGTTTTCTCTATGTAACATTTCTTCTCTATCTTCTTTTCTATTCTGGTAGTGAGCCTTTCTTTTTCTGGGAAGTGATCCTTTGTAATCAGTGTTGTTATTACTTATAATGTGAGCTAATCCTCACTATGGTTTTTCCATCTTGGGTTTTCTATGTAAAGTTGGTGTTCTCTTGTGTATGGTGTTGTGCTTCAATTTTTGTTATTTGGTTTTCATGATAAACCATCATAATGATTTCAGGTTTTATTGAATGAATGTGGATTTGAATGTGTATGAGGGTTTTGAAGTTTTAAGGTACAACTGATTCACCCCCTCTCAATTTTCTAGTGCATTCAACACATTTTCCATATTAATTTGGCACCTAGTGCCAAATTGTGTGCCTTCAAAATTCTTATTCATGTACCTCCTTCTGCTTGGGACATGCATGCATTATCCCAATGAATCAAGGGAATTCTATGTTGCTCATTTGATCCATCCCATTGGAAATGTTTTAAGATGCTTTCCAAACTTGAATCTACTTTAGACATTAATTGCATATAAGGCATTAAATAGATTGCTATTGTTGAGAATATTGCTTTTATCATTGTAATATGTCCTACCAAAGTTAGCCACTTCCCCTACCAACTTAGTGATTTGTCATTGTATTTCTCCTTTATCTGCTTCCATAGACTCATTCTTATAATTCCTTTAAATACAGGCGTGCACCCAAATATTTACTTGGGGTTTCATCTATTGTATATCCCAATACTTTTTCTATTCTTTTCTGCACTATTTTCTTTGTGTTGAAATAAATTTTTGATTTATCTTTATTTATTTGTTGTCCAAAGGTATTGATGTATTCCTCCATACAATATTGTATCATCTACGAATTGTAGATGAGTGGTTGTTTCTATGCCTTGGGCAATCTGCAAATCTTTCCATTGCCCCTGGTTTTGGTAATAAACATTATGCCTACTAAGAGCTTTAGCCAATATTACAAATACGAAGGGGGAGATTGGGTCCCCCTACTTGATTCCATTTGTTCTCTAAAAAAACTACATGGTGTATTGTTAATTAGTATTGAATATCTTGTTGATGAGAGGCAATAGAAGACCATTTGAAACTATTCCTTACAAAAACCAAACTTTTCCATGATTTTAATCAGGAATCTCCATCTTACTCTATCATATGCTTTACTCACATCTAGTTTTATCATCATACTTGGGAGCCTTTCCTTGATTGTGTGTAATGTTTCATTTGCTAATATGATACTATCAACAATGTCCCTTCCAGGTGTGAAGCCACTTTGATTTGGTGAAATTATCTTTTCAAGTGTTTTTGTGAGTGTATTAGCCAATGTTGTTGAGAGTATTTTGTAGATTGTACTACATAGCGATATTGGGTGGTATTCTCCAAAGCTAGTGTAAACTTCTTTCTTTGGTATTAGGACCACAATTGTGTTATTTATGTCTTTCACAAAATTCTTTTTCCACTTGAAATCTTCCATTACTTCCCAAACCTCATTTTCAAAAAAATGCCAACATTTGTGATAGAAGAAAGTTGGAAAACCGTCAGGGCCTAGTACTTTATCAGGGTGTAATTGGAAAGCAACATATTTTGTTTCTTCCTTTGTGAAAGGATCAGTAAGCATGGCATTCTCCTCTTGAGATATTAACTTCAAGATATTTTCTAGAATACCTTCATCATTTGATGCATCTACTGCTCCATCTGGGGCTAGGAGTTGCTTAAAGAATAGGACTGCTTCCTCCTTTATTTCTTCTAGATCCTCAATTGACCTTTCGTCAATTGATTGGATTGTCGTTATCCTTTGATGCGCTTTCTTTATTTTTGTTGTATTATAATTTTTTTTGTATTAGTAATTTAGCCAAATTTCCCTTGATTTGGTTTGCCAATATTCTTCTTCCCTTACTAGGATTCATTGTATTTTTCCAAGATTAACTTTTTCTTCTTGTAATCTTCCTGGTACATGCCATCTTCCATTAGCTTTTTATTTAGTTCTACTAATTCTTCTTCTAGTCTTTCTTTTTCAGAAAAAAATATTCTTGAAGACTGTCTGGTTCCACTCCTATAGTTTTCTTTTGATATGTTTTAATTTATTTGTAAAAATGAAGCTTTTGGTCCCAATACTTTTTGGGGCCTCTTTCCACCATTGTTCAATTTGTTCCACCAATTATTCCTTTCTAAATCACATATTTTTCACTTTGAAGTAGGTATTTGGTTGATTATTTTCTTTTGTTATTGTCATTTTGACTAGAAGATGGTTAGAGTCAGCAAGAGGGAGTATGCTCACTTCCAAATTTAGGTTTGTTTCTAGCCAGTCTTGTGAGTATACAAACCTATCCAATTTTTCTTTAATGCAACAGTCCCCATAACTCCTATTTGACCAGGTGTATGATCTATTCTTTTTTTGGGTGTCTATTAAGTTATTCTTCGTTAAGGAACATCCAAACATGTTCATTGAAGACGAAACTAAACCATTTCCCCTAGATTTTTCTTCTTTCCTAAGAACTACATTGAAATAACTGCCCAGAATAATCCTCCTTTTTCCAAAGGTTGAGAGTTGTAGGCTTAGTGAATTCCATAAATTTTCCTTTTCAATATTTATGGTTGGTCCATAAATGTTGAATAGGATGAATTTAATGTTGCGTTTTAGGCTTGTGGCTTCGCATAATATCTAGTTTTCTTTTTTCTCAATTATATTCATCCCAACCGAATTGCTATACCACATAATTCCAAGCCCGCTTGTTGTACCATTATCCTTTGAGTAGGATTCCTCCCAACCTCTAGGATGTATGATTCTATTATTTTCTTCTTCAATCTTAGTTTCTTACATTAGTATTATATCTATATCTCATTTTTTCTATTTGATACTTTATTGAGCATCTTTTGTTAGGGGCATTTAGGCCCCTAACATTCCATGTCATTAGTTTCATGGCTCCCTATAGAGGGAGTGCTCTCCTCCCTTTGTTTCCTTTAAGAAATTTTTGATGCTTTTAATCCCTTTTTCTTGAGCAAGTTCTTATCTCCTTTTCTTATTAGTTTTTCACCCTTTCTTCTTCTTTGTTTGCTTGATGGCTTCAAGCATCCAAGCAGCTATCTGAGAAATACATCTAGTTTCTATAATGTCAAGTTCATCATATTCCTCTTCATTTTCACTTTCGAACATATTTTCTCTTTCTACTTTTGTCTTCTGTATGACTTCATCCATGCTTGGTTTGGGAGTTGGTTCTACACTAATGACCTCTTCCCTTTTCTTGACTTCCATATCGGTTGCTTTCTGCCCGCTACTCGAATTGTATTTATTTTTGAGGGGGCTTATCAATGTGTTCTGCTTTTTAGGGCTTCCAATTTTTGTGTTAATGTTATCTTCTTTCTTTTCACTTTTTTCTTTTTTCCTCCATACCTTTGTGGTTTTTGGAGGAATCTTGCATGTCTTTGTTATATGATTTCTTCGTCCACACTTCAAATAGTAGAGTTTCTGCTCTTCAATTTCTATTGCTTGCTGCCAAATTCTCGTTTTAGCTTTTAGCTTTATATCTCTTAGAATTTGCTTTATCACTGCTATCTGGAGCCTTGCATAAAGTTAAGAATTTATTTCTAGTAGGAGAATATCAATTTCTATTAAGGTACCTAAAGATCTTCCAATCTTTTCTAGACATTCCTCCAACCAATATTCTAGGGGCATGTTATATAATCCGATCCATTTGGCCTCTATATATGGCTCATAAGACCATGGATTAAAATTTGGTTCCCACTTTTACATATATATTGGGTTTCCTTCTATTTCCTAGATGCCTCCTTTTAAAATTGAATCCCTATCTTCTTCTGATATGAAGGCTACAATGAAGAAACTATTGGGTAGAAATTTAATCACATGATCTTGTTTCCAGTTTGTGTGTGCCCAATTTTCTATGGTGTCTCTTCCTTTTTTGGGGCCTATTATTCTGCAAATGATAGTCGATTTTTGAAGGAGTTCAATATCTTCTTTTGTTTTCTCCTAGACATCAATCTCTATTATATCTTTCGAACTATCTAGCAGACATACCTCTCTTTCCGATTTTTTTTCAAATCTCTTTCTAAGTGTTTTCTTTGTCCAGTTATATTTCTTCTTTTGTTGTGTCGATTTAATGATCTCCTCTCTCGTTGATGGCTTAGTGGGTGATGAGAAATCCTTTGTGTTTTTTGTGAGACCCTTCTCGTTTTGTTTGATTGTTGCCACATTTCCTACCCTTGTTTTAACATGGGTTCGACTGAATTTGTGATTGATGGCTATGTTGTTTGGCTAGGATACAAAGTGGGGTGTTATGAAATCTTTACTTATTTGATTCTGCATACCTCTTGGGTGTTGCTTTGGTCGCATGTTGAAATTATGGTTTTTCAATAGATAAGACTTATGATCTAAGTTTATTAACAAGCCGCTTTGATGTTCTCATAAATTGATTCCTATAATAAATTCTAAATTTTTCATTTTTCTAAATCTATTTTTTTTCCTTTACAAACAATCATAATTTTCAAACATAAAATATAAACAACACTTAATCATAATTTTATAATCAATCTTAATCCATTAATTAATAAATAAAAATATTTTTTAAATTCTTTAATGAATAAATCCAATGTCTTCAAAAGCTCAACGTAAAATTCGATAAACATGCTAAAACCCTCGAATCTAAAAAGTACTTCCAAATTCTTCAAAAAAATTCTCAAGCAATCCTCTATACGTATGTGCATGGATAAAATTAAAGTGATTCCTTTCAAAAAGCTCTCAAACCCTAACGTAAGGAAATGAATTATTTCTCAACTAAAATTTAATATTTTTAATTCATACCTATTTCAAGGAATTGAAAAATAAAAAGAATATTAAATTCTAATTTACTATTTTTTCCTTCAACTTTTTATTTTAAAGAAATCAAGAATTAGTTCTATCATTTTTTTAAATTTTTAATTGTAATCTTTAAAATTTACAATAAATAATTTATAATAAAAATTATAAGTCAAATTTAATTTGACTGATATAATATTCATAATGAATATTAATTACTTTCAAACAAAAAATTAAATAAATAAAATAAAGACATCTTATTTATCAACTTAATTAAGTTAATTCTTAAAATTTAAATAAACACTCTACTTAATTATCAAGATATCCTTTTTATCAACTTAATTAAGTCAATTCTTAAAATTTAAATAAACACTCATACTTAATTATCATGGCATCTTATTTATCAACTTAATTAAGTCAATTATTAAAATTTAAATAAACACTCATACTTAATTATCTCATATAATTAAATTTGTTATCTTGATTAATTAAGTCAAACAATTTTTAATTTACCAGTTGGATTATAAGTTTATTATACTTAATGAACTAAACCTAATTTACTTTTGCAAATATTTGTTCTAATCAACAACACACCTCAACACACAACTTAGTAGCAAGGTTAGCTTTGGTTGAGTTTGTGGATCAGTGGGGCAGGCCCCTGTTTCTACTTCTTTTCTTCAAGCTGCTTGGGCTCTTGGCCCATCCTTTATTATCTGGAACCTTTGGTTGGAAAGGAATCGCCAAATTTTTCAGGATGTGATGTTGGTGGCCCCTCGCTTGTGGTGGAAAATTTTGCATTCTTTGGGAGAAACTGTTGCGGCTAAGTGTGATTTGACAGCATCAGTGGATCCTTGTGATATTGGTTGTTGTAACCGTCTTCATCTTCCTCCTCAGCAACGACAGCTCATGCACAACAGATGTAGACATCCTACCCCGGAGGTGAATAGGTAGGGGAGATGGTCTCCTCCACCTTAGGGAGTCTTAAAAATCAACACGGATGGCTCTTCTCGAGGAAACCCTAGTCATGTTGGAATTGGTGGTGTTGGTCGGGATAGCTCTGGAGATGTTCAGTTTATCTTCTCTATTTATGAGTGTCTTCATACTAATAATTTAATGGAAGCTCAAGCCATTTTATTCACTATGGAGCGTGGAAGTCAATTGGGGTGGCAAAGGATCATATGTGAGTCTGATTCCCAAGTTGTGTGAACTTGTTGAATAAATGGCAATTAGATGATGTTAGTTGGCATTTGGCTTTGATTGTTTATTAGATTCTCAACCTCTATGCTTCTTTGGAGTGTGTTACTTTCACTCATATTCCTAGAGAATGGAATGGTGTTGATTGTTTGGCTAAATGGGCTTCTGATTGGAATCTGGTGGACCAGGGTCAGTTACCCCCGGATCTGTATCAATAGTTGGATCACTTGGTGGAGCTTGATAGGGCTATGTGGTGCCCTTGCTTTGTACTTCTTGTTTTAATAAAAAATTTACCCCTCCTTTATGTTATGATATTAATTGAATCATTCAAATTTAAAAACTATTTTTTTTTCCCTCACAAAATCAGTTAAATTTGAACTTGACGAATAATTTGAATTTCTTACACTCAAAATTGAAAGATGTGATAAGAGCAAAAATTGTAGTACTCTGAATTTAGTTTTTAAATTATTGGGGTTTTTAAAAATTGTTAAGATTAAAAGAATGAAACTTTGAAAGTCACAAAAAGTTCATATATATCTTCACTGATACAAAATAATAAAAATTATATGATTACAAAAAAAAAGATGTGTTTTGATACATTTGAACTCCCCCAAAACCAAGACACTTAATACCTACCAAAAAATCAAGACTAAAAAATAAACCAAATTAATCAAAATTAATATCAAGTAGCACTTGTACCTAAAAGAGTTCAAGGATTACACCCATAGAAAACTATATGTATGTTAATATGTTAGAGAGTATGTGTTTGTGCATGGGTGTGTACCGATGTTATGTGCTGCAAATTTTAGTTGTATCAATAATAAGTGCTAAATAATGGAATAAAATAAGTTTAGACAAATCTAGATTTTTTCCTTAAAGAAATTAAGTATTATGATTTTGAAATATTTGCATACACATTTAAAACATAAAGTGATGGAAATGAAAAAAGAAATTTGTCATCAAATTGACAAAAAACATTGCAAATGGAAATAGAATGTTCCTATCTAGTTGGAAAATCAATATTTATCTAGCTTTTACGTGATAAGTGAGATTTTGGAGGCTTTTACCATTAAACGGCAGCTGAAACTTGTTTTTCAATGACTCAATAGTGATTTGTAGGCATGAGACTTATTTCAGACTCAAATCTCATACTATATGTAGCCTATAGACTAATAACAAGTTCAAAATTAATCCACTGTCCATACACTAATTTGATCTCATAAAAGCTAACTAAATCATATCATTCCACTCATCATCAAAGACACTTAACTAATGTGAAACTAACACACAGAACTGTAGATTCAGTCTGACATCTCCCACTCAAGTAAGAAATCAAAAAATATTCCAAGCTGACCTCATAACACACATTTACTTGTACTGAACAGTGAAAACCCAGTATTATTGCTCACTCATGACAGGTAAAGAAGATGGTGTACCTAACACAACCAATCCAAACTACTGTCTTTGAAAAACTTTTCAGAAGAGATGACTCCAAGCTTTGTGGCCACGTTTGCATCAAACTAACTGCAATCAGTGTCTCCCCCAACAAAAGTTGAATGATGGTCATTGACTCAAAATACATTTCATGGGTCCCCCCACTTTCTGAATCAAAGTCCATCAACAGAAGAAAACTTTTTTGTATTAACTTTTCCTTGACAACCGCCCATTTCATTTGTCTTGTACATAAGTCAGTCAGGAAATCAAATGGACGGGCATTTACCAAATCAATTCTCATCTCAAACATTATTTTACAGAGAAAAAATCTCAATCATTGGATTCAAAGATTCTATTGCATCATATTAAATGCATTGTTAATCTAAGAGATCTGACTTGTGATTAATATATGGTGTCATCAAAAGAATAGATATGTCTTGTCTTTGTCTGCCTGCATGAGGTTTCATTGATTGTATTGATAACTTGTGTCATTTTAAAGTGAACGCTTTAGACATTATTATACCATGCTTGAAAATTTAAAAGTCCATTATGGTTATGGACAAATTTAAATTGAGTTCTACAGTATTTGTAGATTGTGACTGTGATATAAAATTTAAATTATCTATCAATATGTGTAAATTAAATTAGTAAAAATGAGTATAAATTTTATTTGTTTAATTATATAGAGCTGATGAATGATAAATAAAAATAGATTTATGTTAACAGAAAAATGTATAAGAACAAAGAACATGGACTCTAGTTTTGACAGATGTAATTTGGATGTTAGATGATTCACAACAAAATCAGTCAAATCAGTCTTGATGTTATCACAATCATGGTAAGGTTTGTATTTTAACAGAGATGTCTTCTATGCTTGCAAAAGAAACAAAGTACAATTGGAGCTCATTTTTTTTTTTTTAGACTGCAAGAATTGGTCGGGTATTCGTCCCCCTATAAACTGCAATTCCCCTGGTAAACTTTTTTCACGTGACCGGTGGTGTTGGCACGACACGCCCTTTAGTACCACGGGTTTGGAGGGAGACTAGAGCTCAAATATCAATATATACAAAAATTGAAGAAATAGTTAAAGTGATGAAATAGAGGTTAGGAATACACAACTGAAAAATAATCAAATTTTAGGAAGTCAATCAACCAACAACCTACATCTAGGATAGGAGGAAGGTGGTGATTGCATTGTCAAAGTAGTCAAACTCACATTTTGGTCTATTGACCTCATCAGGTAGTCAAATAAAAATGAAATGTGCATATGCTTAGCCTAAGAGTGTCGAAGACAAAGAGTTATGTGTGAGTGAGTGTGTGTGTGTGTGCCACCCACTTAACATAAGTGTCTAAAACTAAACTAAAATGTTGTGGATGCAATAATTCTACTAATGACTATCATTGCACCCATCTCTCTTGTTTATCCAAGTCGGAGATAACCCTTTAAACATTTTTTGACTATCTCAATATTTCCATTTGATTGGGATGATATGATGAACTACAAATCCCTTATTTTTCCTCTTCACATAGTCAACAATACCGAATGAATTGGTTTGGTTCCAAGTATAAGAATGCAATTACAACCTTATGTTGACATGAAACATGATGAAGATCAAAGAACTACTTCATTTAGCAAAGTCAATTGGTTAGATCCTTGCCATCAAACTTTCATATATTCATCTTTGACAAGGTGCTTAGCCATATAATTATTTTAGTGGTGATCTATCTTTAATTTGATTCAAACACAAAAGCATCAAGTTGTTTAAAAGATACATTTTCTTCTCAAATCTTGTGATCAAAATCCACTTACGTAGACACATGATATCTAGCCATATTAATGATAATATCACTTGTTTAAAAGTTCAGATAGATACAAGTCCACTACTCTTTAACACTATGCATATTATAAAATTAAAAAACTGCTAGTTTCAAATTGATCTAAAAAAGAAACATATTAAGAATGACGCAATCAGCAATAAATATGGCATGAGGAATAACATGCTCTAACATAGGCTGAAAGGTAGCATTGAAGATTGAAGAGTGGCATGTGACCAAAAGTATGGTGAATGCTTTTATGCAACAATAAAGTGAGATTAGAATATCATAATGAATGCTATAAGCACAAGAATAAAAAGGTATAGTGAATAAAACAAAATAGTGTAATAGTTATTGAGATAGTAGCGTGAGGAATACCACGGCGTGTGAAGAAATGCTACATCGTAGGAACTCTAATAGGCATTTCTTTTCAAATTTGTGTTACCAAATCTAAAACAACACGGAAAAAATGCCAAATAAAATAAAAGGTGTAGAAGTAGAATAGGCATCTTTGAATGCGTATTGAAAGTTGCTATTGCAATGAATTGCAAATCTAGAAGAATTATAGGATAATAACACGTAAAACTAGAAGGATATACCATGCTTGTGCCCAAATACAAGTTCTATGAATGAATATGGAATACGACTTGTGAAAGAGAAATTGTTGTTTGCATGTGCTCAGAGGTAAGTAGATTGTTGGGGTGTGGAAAAATGTTGGTAAAAGGATGGTAATTGTCACAACTAACCAAAACATATAATGTAGAGTTGCTGTCACACATTTCTACTAGATCTAGAAGAATAATGTGTGGTAGGCATTAGGAAAAAGAAAAAACAATATTGTTTCTTCTTATAAAGAATGGTCTAGGTTACGACTATATTTCACATTTAAAATGACATTCACAAGGGGAATTATTTTTGGTGGTGCAACATCAAGGTCATTAGAAGTACAATTAAAGATGATCCGATAAGAAGCACAACTAAAGTTGAATATAATGTATTAGTAGTGATGTAATATCCATAATGGAATCAGCATTATGAGGAGAAATAGATGTTCCGATAAGCCCAGTGTTAATAAAAGTAATAAGATAGGTCAATTACACCAATAATTTAGTTGGAAACAAATGGAACACATAATAACATTAGAAGGATGTTCATAAGTAATATGTCTTGATGCAAAATAAAACAAAAACATAAACAAGGAGGGAAATGATTTATCATTATTATTTTTATTTTTAAAATTTGATGGGAGATTAGCATGATTGTGAAGATATGTGCATGATTGCAACAACATTTGAGACAAGATGAAAATAATAATGTGTTGCAAGAGGTGATAAACACATAAAATCACATGAATTAAAAGAAAACAAGCTAGAACACAAGATATTGACACTTTGGTCCGAGCAAAGATTAGGAAAGAGGGCTAAGGTGGGTCTTGAAACATGTTAGAAGGATAAATGTTAAAATGAACATAAAATGCAAAGTTAAAACTACAAAACATGCAATTTATGACACTATAAAACTACTTCTAATTTTAAAATGTATTTTATTGCTAATGATGGAACATCGTCAAAATTGTGATATACTTCATAGTCTTATACTGCATTCACCAAGTGAATCATGTCACCAATGTCTCGCACCTAAGCATTTTATTATCTAATAAGGTTGTTTTCTTTTAGTCTTGTTTGCTTTATAAGTGTGATTATCATTTGCAAAAATATAAAGCACTTCTATAAATTTGAACAATCTACTTCTATAAATTTACAATCTTAAATAATATTTGAATTTACCAATATTCTATAGAATTGAACTTAAAAATAGAAATTGCACTCTTTGCAATCTCTACACTATGAATTGCTCTCATTTTAATATCTACTCTTGTAACATATTTTAAATTAGACCTAATGAATTAGGTTAGCCTTACTCAATCCAAACTGCCAGATTGTGTCAAATGTAATTATTCTATTAAACCTTAAGTCTATTCAAACATCTCACCTCATTTCCTCATATTTCAATTACATTTTTTTAGAGGCCAACTCTCTCTCCAATGCCTGTGTGCTAATGTTAGTGCCCCCACACTAGTATCTATAGAAAAAGGCAATAAAAAGATAAAAAAAGAGTCGTAGTAACTCATTCCTAACTCCCAGATAATCCATTAGTTGTAAATTAATGTTGAAACTTCTCAATGTGATTTCTTATTGGCTCCAATGATGATTGAACCGACACCAATATGTTCTTATATTTTCAAATGTCTCTCTTCACTCTCTTTAAAAATAACAAACTAAGTTTTCTTAAGTGTTCTTTTTGTTGATTTTTTCCATAGTAAAATTTGAAAGCAGCTCTCTCACACTTTGTTCTCAAGGCTTTCCCTCATTGATAATTTCTCACTCACACCATATTCTGTAACATTTTGATCGATAAATTTTCATTCACACCATATTATAACATTTGGATCTCGGTAGTTTCTCTTATTGAGACTTAATAGATTTCTTCATGCTTCCATAAAAAATCTTCATTTTGTAAAAAAACCTTCTTGAATCTATTGTAGTAAAGTCTTTTCCGTATTTTATTTTAGATTTTATTATTGAACAATTAATCTTGTCAGTTTCTTGTTAAAATCTATTGAAGAATTATGCCCTTCACCACTCTTAGATTTTATGGTCAATTACTTTCTATTTATAAGAATTGTATTACTATTGCACTTAAGTTTTTTCAAAATCATCGTCATCATCATCTTGTTGAGAGAAGTTAGTGGGATTGAAAAGAATTGTCATCTATTCCTTACCCAAAAGGTGGATTTTGGAACTGAATGAAAAATTTACAAAAACAACACAGAATCTCGTTGTCCCATGCCCAGAAAAGTTGGATTTTAGAAGAAAAAATATTTGTTCAGTACTACAGGTCAAAATTTGCTTTAACAAGTTTTCTCATTTTGATCCCCACTTCAAGAGATCATTATTTGTAGCTCTTGTTGCACAGGATTTAACTCCACAGAATTAATGGTCCGCTCCATATATTTTTTGTTTTGAAGTTCATTATAGTAATAGTTTTGTAAATGAACAAATGACAAATCCCATCTTGGTGCAATACCATCCCACTAAGCCATTCTGTAGTCCCTCCCTTGTACATGGTCACAGATTTTACACTGGATTAATGTAAATGATCCAGTTCAAGTTATGCACCAGCAACAGCCACATTCTGCTAAAGTTCACACATTATGCATAGCTGATGCACATAAAGTGTTCGAAAAAAGAAAACTCGAGTCAATTCATGATTGTGAAATTTCCTGGTGCACGGTATCTAGCAAAGAAAGCATAGTATTGTGTGCCCTCTCACTGAAAGAACGTGATAGGGGCCGTGTAAAGGGCTGCTCTGAAATTTAGTTCTAGAATAGAAAAGTCTGTTTGAATTGCAATACATGTGAACTATATTCCCCAAATATCCATAACTATCCAAGAGCAAGATTATTAGCTTTTACTAGATCCAATCTCTTTTATACCCATTATATCAAACCATGGATTTATTCAGTCGTATATATATTTTATGCTATAATTAGTAACTAAATAGTTAAAATTTTCATTCTTGTTTCTGATGTAAAATCTACAGCACGTGTTCAAAATCTCCTTTCCATGCTTCAATTTATTTTCCAGAAGTTTCTTTACAGAGCAAATCCCAGGCTAAAAAGCCGAACCTCCTCAAGGGATTACTCATTGTACCCCAGAGAAAGATTTTACAACCCTTGAAAACCGGGATTGAGAAACTAGGGCAAATGTGATACAACTATACTAAATACATATCGTACATGCGAGAGATTTTTCGCATTGACACAAACTAAATGATGAAGACTCTCTCTAAACTCATTCTGGCAGAGATCCACTATATCATCTCTGTTACCAACATTGACTCATATTTTTCTTGCACACTCTGTCTCAAATATTATTTTGGATATACCAGAACATATTCTCATTGTGTCAAAATTAACATCTCTTAATAAGTAGTTATTCCAAAATAAGAGACTGGAAACCCCCCACGGAAGTAACTCTAACAAATAATCAGAGTCATCATTGCTAAGCCTCTTTGCCTTCACCGGGGGCTCTGGAGGACTTTCTTTTACTACTAAGCAACTTTTCTAGTTCTTCGCCACCACCCACCTCTTCTAGTTCCTGTAAAAGCCAACTCATCCAAATAAACAATTCAATTCCCTGCATACAAAATCATTACTATATAAATAATTCAATGAAACAATTACAAACTAAGAAGTAACCAACCTGAGGTCCAAGGAAGAGACCATATGGTACACCATCAAACTTGTCTGCATGATGAAGCTGCAGTTACAAATTGCAATCACACAACTTAATGTAAGATCTATTCATTTTCTGTCAAAGATCTCTATGCAAAGGTGAACAATAGAGATAACCTCCTAAACTACGAGGGGATGATTCTTAAGGACAAACCTGATGTGCAGCTGCTACCTTGTTCAGGTACGGAAGGTCAGCTATTGGCCCCACAGGAAAACGTCGATGAACAAGCCCATCATGGACAAACATATATGCCATACCAAAACATGTAATACCCAGTCCCTGCAAAAAGCATAAAATGGTCTGTCAGACATCATTGATCACATGAGGGTCAATTACTGAATCAAATCTACAAATTGGAAGAAAAAATTCCATGGCATGGTGGGATTGATACTAACATGCCTAAAATGCTATTATTTAAAATGATATTAACTTTGTTATGGAGTAAATCTGCATAATATTGTTTGTCATCCCAGTATATTCAATTGAACAAAATTCAAATTTCTAACTTAGCAGCACACAAGATAGAAAGCAGTTCTTACAGCACCAAAGCAAAGGCCTGGCACAAGGCCTTTGTTAAAGAATCCATAAGCTACTAAGGAAATGGCAGGAACAGAGTTGATGATAGCAAATACATCGTTCAGCTCAAAAGGTCCTTCTCTAGGCCTGTGATGAGACTGCCAAAGAAAGAGGATGTTCAATGAGAAGAGACTAATTGAAGTGAACTCATTTGGTAAATCGCATAGAGAATTCACCATGGTCTAAAGACTCTAAACTGTAATGACATCGATTTTATACCTCATGCATGTGCCACAAGGAGGCATGCCACAGAGCTCGATGAGCCCAGCGAGCCCAAAACTCCATTCCAACCTGCATAGACATAGTTGAATTCGGCATCAATAAGTGTCAAATCTAACGTCAAAGAGCACTGTTTTGACAAATTTGAAAAACTCGTGGTGTTGAAAATGCTTATTGTATTCACTGCCTTCAGACTGCAACGTGACACATCTGAGAATAGGCCATTCAAAATGGAAAACTAACTACTACATATATAGACAATAATGAAGAAAAGCTAAGGGGAAAACAGGCTAAAAGGTAATAGTTTCTTTTTCAACAATTTATTCATCCATGTTTGCTGTCATGTCCCAAGGTGGAGGAATTCTTTTTACCATGCTCGCAAAAGTTCAAAAAGGCATGTTACATACCCACAAGCTTAGTTTTCTATTTTAAGCTGGGAGGACTCATGCCTCTAATGCTACTCCAAACTTATTAGTCCTAAACTAGCAGTTAGCAAAAGGAGAAAGTTTGTGGAAAGCAGAACCTTGTAGAAAATTCAGCACATGTTCATTTCAACAAGTTTTCAAAATATGTATGCTAGTTTGAAGTCCTGTAGTCATTGCTGCACAGGCAAAGGAGCTACCGAAAAGCTGTGAAATAGAAAGATACCATCCCAGGCAAACCCTCTTGGGTATACAGAGACCTTTCCGCTTTTATTGTTCACAGGTCTGGAATTGCAGTCTATGGCTCCTACTGTGTATTCCATGCAGCAGAATTTCTTAGCCAAGCTTTCAACTCGAGCAATCTAAGCATGGACAACCTTTTAGCCCAAGCCTGAGCAGCTCAAAATCACACTAACAATAAACCAAAACATTTAAACTAAGTTACCCGTGTAATCCAAACCCTCGCTTCAAGAATCGGGTGTCTTATACACTCAAATTACCCAATGTTTTGCTACTGTCTCTGAGGATTCAAACTCTGGTCAGGGGCAAGCTTCAGTGTGCAGGCAACATGTCTGAACAGGAAGCATTTGGGATTTTGTAAAAGACATAAAAACAATATGTGAGAACTCACAGCTGCTTACATACACACAGAATCCAAATCCATAGATTGAGAAGGCGAATACAGGTACTAAATCGAAACATTTAAACTAAGTTACCCATGTTCCCAACACCTCTCCCCATAGATTGTTTCCTTCAAACACTCAATAACATAACGTTTTGCCAACGTCTCAAAGTTTTAAACTGTAGCCAGAGGCTGGTTTCAACAACATGCATAAACACTATGCATTTGAGATTTGATGAGGATTAGAATTCAATAATCTGTCATAGGTCCAAATAAGCACAGGGAGCCCAAAACTCAAATTCACAACTGAGAACGCTAATACACCAATGCAGTCAATGTGCACTCATACCGTGGCTCCTGCTGCAAATAGAAATGTGCCCAACATCTCCGTGAAAGGAACATCCTCGCCCTGCAAATTAAAAAAGAAAAAAACAGTTAGAGCAAAACCCCAATCAGAAGTACCAAAACAGAAACAATAAAGTAAAATAGATTTTTGAATTACAATAAAATAAAATATTAATAACAATCAACCGCATATATACTCACGAAACCAAAATTCAAAAACACTTAAAATATTGGGAATCTTATTCCATATTTTACTGGAAAAACAAAGGAAAACGAAAAGAAACGTGAAGAAGTAAGATTCGATCGCGGGACCTGCATTTGCCAAACAAATCTGGAGTAAACAGCTCCGGCGGCCATGCTGGTAATTCCAAGACTGGAAGCCACCGCCGCAAACAAATAAGTGTAGCGCTCCGCCTTTTTCCTTGCGGCCCTTTCCGTCAATTTCTCAGCTCCGTTCTCCACACTTTTCGTCAAACTCTTGGCAAATTCTATACTCTGCACAGACGCGCCCTCATCTCCCGTCTCCGCTTCTTGTTGGGCATTTTCGCTGAGCACAAAACACACCCTCCCCAACCTCCTCTTTCTTCTAGAAAACGCACAGCCACCGCTTAGCAACAAATTGGACAACCCAACATGTCTTCTGTTAATGATGGCTACTGTATTGTGAGGGAGAGGTCGGAGGATCGAGCCACGGTAAGCCAGTCCATAAGGGCACGAAATACACGCCATTTCCGTGCTCATTAACAGAGCTAAATGCTCTAATTTTAGACTTGGTTACTCGGGTGTGATTTGAAAGCTCGACCACTCGTTCAGCAATAAAAAGCAGAAGTTAGAAGTTCCTTCTCTTGTCGTTTGAGGTGGCGGAGTAATACTGAGGTATAAATAGACCCCAATGCACTTCTACTTTTTATCCCGTATCTCAATCACCATTGTTATAAAAGCAATGATCTCGCAGATGCTTCTGTATCTTATCCTCTTTCCCATGGCTTTTGCCTACGTGTCAGAGCGCGCGTCTTTCACCACGTTCCTCTATCTGCGTTTCGTATCCGCTTAATGTTTGTCCACGTAGGGATCCTCGGTGAGTGCTCGAACCTAGGTAATATAATTTAGGTTTGTGGGCCGCTTTACGGTGGAACGAGGGGCATGTGAGAAGCAGCGTTGTGGGTGCATGTGTCCATGTGCTTCCCTAAAAGCGGGACCACCATGTGCCCACCCGCTCTAACGTGGCTTGCGCGGCTTGAGGGGATTGTCTTTCACCGATAATTTAGGGTTTTCTCAAAGTCAAATCTTCGGTTCCGTATGAGATTCTCTTGGCTGAAACTGGTATGTTCCCGTTGGAGGCATCTGCTGTCATCCGGTTAATAAGTTATTTAAAAAAAGTTGAGAACATGGATTTGCACCGCTGGCCCAAAATGGTTGTTGGGGAGGAGCTAAACTGTAGAAAGAAGACTTGGATGAAGCAAAATAGCAAGTGGTTGAACAAATGGAACATTAAACTACATGAGTGCCCCAACACTAATGCTGAGATAAAAAAGTTTGTGCTAAAAAAGTTTAGGTCTACTATGTGGACTAAGCAGGTTCGCCGTAAAAAGTCTCATTATATCCAGGAATTCAACCCCACGTGGGAGCATGATGAGAAAGACTATCTAAAGGTTACAATTAAAGGCAAGGCTAGGCTTTTGATCGCTCAATTAAGAACCGGGTCACACCATCTTAGATGCGAGACAGGTAGGTGGGCTGTCCCCAAGGAGGCTTGGGAACAACGAACTTGTATTTTTTGCAACAAAGGGACTGTCGAGACTGAATGGCACTTCATGATTGAGTGTGCTGCTTATGATGATATCCGTATCCAATATGAAGACATTTTGAAGGTGGATAATCTAAATGAACTTTTTAGGGAAGCTAGGCTCCTCAAGATTGCTAGCTTTCTGATCAAGATCTACAATAGAAGGGCTGACATGGAAAAGAACTTGAAAATGGTTAAAGTTTCGGTGCTTGGTCCCATAGACTGATGGTCTCGTGGACGTCATTAAAAACCATTCATTCATTCATTTGCCTTGTAGAGATCAACTGCTATTTGTCTCCCCTCAACATTATTAAAATCTTGACGTTCTTTCTATGGTGAACTTCTTCGAAAAGGTTTTCGTTGCAGTATTAATGAGCTATATAATGTTTTGCCATTGCTAGAAAAATTTAATCTAGATATCGAGGCATCTATTTTATTTTAGCAAATTTAAAATAAATAAAATATCTATTCTATTTTTAATTACCAAATTTAAAAATAATAAAATATTATTATATAATATGTAGATGAAAAAAATAAAAATCATTGTAATTAAACAATGAAAATAGAATGTTGTGATGTTCTTTTTTCAATAAAAAATCACTCCACTTTGATGGATTTGATATGTCACGTTGTCATTGAACAGTTACATCTATCAACATAATAACTAACTATTTAACATAATAGCTATCAACTTAATAACTATAACATAATAAATAACTATCAACATAATAAATAAATAATAAATTTATTATGTTAAAAATAAACAACTAATAATGTAATAATTAACAACATAATAAATACCTATCAATATAAGAAATAATAAATAAATAACTAGTATAAATATCTTAAATACATCTATCTAAAAGATGTTGCTGAGAGATAACTCAAGGCTATATGCAATTTTATTATACATTAATTTCATAAAACAAATATATAACAAAATGAATATAAATTAATTGATAAAATATATAATTTATAATTTAATCCTCTTAATTAAAAAATGTCTTTAAAAACTATTAAAAATATATATATGAAACTTTTTCTAACAAATAATATTTTCATTATTAATTTAATATATGTGGGCATCTTAAAATATTTTAATTTTAATATATGTTGACACTTTAATATATTTTAATTTGTTTTTGTTAACACACTCACATTTGCTCCATGCTCCATTGTAGTTAGCCCTCTCCTGTAATCATCAACATAATAAATAACTATTAACAATAAATAAATAATAAATTTATTACATCAATAATAAATAATAAATAATAAATAACTATTAACATAATAACTATCAACGTAATAACTATCTATTGAAGTGTTTGCTATATACAATTTTTAAATTTTTTAAGTAATTATATTGAAGGTAATAAATGTGTTTTAATCAAATAAACTTTTCTTGTTCTTTAATTTGAGAGAAACATCTTAAATAATTTTATTTTTTGAAATTGATAATGACCCTCATGTTGACCAAAAATTTTAACCATGAAACAAAATAAAGGAGTGCAATTCATTTGTAACATTTGTAATAACTCTCATCTTCTTCAAGACAATAAACTTGTTTTAGTCAAAGAATTTTTTATATTCTTTAGTTTGATAGAAATATCTTGGAAAGTGCTTGAATAATTTTGTCTTTAGAATTTATAGTCAAATATAGAAAATGACCATCATGTTGGCCAAAAGCTTTAACCTTGGAATAAAATCAAAGACCATAGCTCATCTTGTCTCTACAATTATTATTATTTTATTGAATTATTTTTTGCATTAAATGAGTCTCTAAATTGACAAAGTGTTCTTTTGATAGAAGATATAGAAGGTGACTAGTATTTTGGTTAATTTCATTTTCTATAGTGTTTCTACATTTCATCTCACATTCCATTTTATTTAGTCTTTTAGTTTAAGACTTGTGCATTTTTATCTAACCTAGTTAGTTACAATCTTCTAGTTTGAAAGATATTATAAGATATAAGGTGAGTCATCTCAACACTTGTCATGATTAAATGGTGCTTGTAATCTGTTCATAGTTTTAAGTTTGTCTATAAATATCACCTCCCTATTAAAAGCAATGAACTTGTTTTGACCAAATAAACTTTTCTATTTTTTAACTCGATAGAAATATCTTCAAATTTCTTCAATAATTTTGTCTTTTAAATTTATAGTCCAATACAAAAAATGGCCACCATTTTGGCCAAGATCTTTAACCTTAGAACAAAATCAAAGATCATAATTCATTGTCTCTACATAATATATTTTTTATTCTTTATTGGGTTACTTTTTCATTAAATGAATCTAGAGGTTTACAAAATGTTACTTTGTTCAAGGATATATCGGATGTGTTACACTTTGGTCAATAATATTTTCTATAATTTTTCTTATTTCATCTCACATTCCACTTCATTTAGAATCTTTTAATTTATGACTTTTGCATATCCACCTAACCTAGTTAGGTGTAGTCTACTAGTTTGAAAGATATTCCACGATATAAGTTGAGTCAACACCTCAACACTAGTCATGGTCAAATGATACTTGTTAATATGTTCTTAGTTTAAGTTTGTCTATAAATATTATCTCCTTGTTAAAGGCAATGAAGTTTCAATCAATTATTTTTTCTATTCTTCAAATTGATAGAAATATCTTCAAAGTTCTTAAATAATTTTGTCATTTGAATTTATAGTCAAATACAAAAAAGACCACCATGATGGCCAAAAAGCTTTGAACTTGGAGCAAAATCAAATACCATAACTCATTGTGTCTCCGCGATAGATTTTTAATTTTTATTGGATTAATTTTTTCATTAAATGAATCTATAGGTTGAAAAATGTTTCTTTGATAAAGGATATGTAGGGTGCATTGTATTTTTGTAAATAATATTTTCTTTAGTTTTTCAATATTTCATCTCACATTCCACTTCATTTAGAATGTTTTAATTTATGACTTTTGCATATCCACCTAACCTAGTTAGTTGTAGTCTCCTAATTTGAAAGATATTCCAAGATATAATTTGATTCAACATGTGTCATGGCTAAATGATGCTTATTAATATGTTCTTAGTTTAAGTTTTTCTAGAAATATCATCTCTTCATAAAGTAATGCAAATAATTTTAGAACTATTTTGTAATTTAATTTGAAGTAGCTTATTTTCACTTACAATTTGTTTCCTATAATTTGTATTTGCATATCATAAGCTCATTCTATTGGATTTGGTTGTCCAATTTTATAGCTTTCTTATTAGAAAGATTCTTAGTTGATCACTTTATCTATTGTGTTTGGTTTGGTTTTAATATTAGTTGTTATCAAAGCATTTTTGTATGTGTTGGGTTTTGGTACTTTTCCTATCTATTTAAGATTTAATTTGTTATTTATATGCTCAATTTATCAAAAAAAAGAATTTTTTTGAGTAAACTCTAATTATACTATTATACTCAAAGGCATTGAGAATTTTAGAATTGATTGCCAACTTGTAAATTTTGGATATTGTAAAAAGTACCCATGTAGCATCATAAATTCTCTACCTTGATAATTTTACTTTAGGTCTAGCTCCTCCTTATGTGCCTAGGCCTAATTATGCTAATAATTTGCCTATATCATTTCTGGAAAATCGAGATGAATTGAGAATTAATATTAAATATATGTTTAATGATCACAAAAGCCCCAAAATAGGTCTGGTCTAGGGCACCATCACCTTGACCAGCCTATTTTGTCCCAATTTTAAAAATGTTATTGTCAGTATTTTTACATTTGAAAATCTAAATTCATTTGCCAACTTGTTACAATTAATTTTATGGGAAACAAATAAATGCATATAAATACAAGTCTTTTTCACCATTTAAACACCTAGGCAATTTGAATTCTAATTGTGCATCCTTAAAAATAAATCAAGAGTAGAATTAACAATATTTTTCATAAGTCAAGATTCAAGATTAGCAATGCATCAATATTATGAGTAAGATTGTTCATGTTTTGTGAGTACTAACACTTGCAAGGACTTCAATCAAGCATCTAATTCTCCTTGTATGAGATGAGTACCATGACTTCATTCCATCAAGGAAAGCATATTTGAGTGATAAGTTGCAACACTTGTCATTTATCACCTTTTAATCCATTTTCCTCTATTTGATCGAGAGTAAACACTTTACATCATCATAGTCGTTATGGAGGTGGAAACACCAAATCAGGGTTTGACTTAGGCAAGCCCCTATATGAAACAACCCTTTATCCCCTTTCTTTTTTGTAAGTGGTATATCTAAAGTGGATTTGGAAGAGGATTGAAGACCTAATTGTAAGATCAAGCATTCAAGCCTCCTACTTCAACTAATTATGGAAAGAGGAATTATTCATCAACATACAAAGTTTTGAAGTTGCATTCAAGAAGGAAGAACCTACAAATTGTGACCTACTGAGACCTGTTCATAGATTCTAAAAATAAACATTCTCCATTCTAGGGCACCACCACCCTTGACTAGGAAATTTTAGGCCCAATTTACATGCTAGGTTCCTTTGTCTCTGCACTTTGATTTTTTCTTTTATTTTTGTGTTGTAGTTTTTTGTTTTCCTGAAATCATGTCAGTTTTTTGTAGATTGATAGTTAACCTAGTTTTTCATTTACATAATCAAATTAACTCAAGTCCTAATCAACCTGTTATCAATCAGATATGCACCTAATGTTAAATTTGCAGAAAACTTAACTATCTATTGACACATGGAAACCTTCTTTAGATGTGGGTGATCTGAATGAAGAAGGAATCTCCAGAGTGAGCTAGTTCTTCGAATGATAATCCTATCCTAAATTATTTTCTGAGGGAAAGAGTTAGAAAGATAACTGAAATGAAAACTATGACTTAAAGTGATTTTCAGAACTTAATGATGACTTTGGTTTTTTCCCACAAACAACTCTTAGAAAACAACAATACTTCACAATCCCTCATGAACCCTCAACACATAATTGATTTGCATGAAGATTCAGGCTTAAACACAACATGAAACCTATTTTTTATGAACTTTTTGCATCAAAACTACAATTTTAGGACATAACAAGGATTTTGTAAACATAAATCACAATATAACATCAAACTATAACTGCAAATGACACAAAAATTAAGAAATAGGAATGTTGCTTTATTCAATTGAAGGAGTATCAAAAGTTTGGGTACAAATTTTTGCTTACAAAACTCTTTGTTTTAGCATGAGAGGAAGAAACAATGAATCTAAACTTAGAAAAACTCTAAGTTTTTCTTCCAAATATAAAAGTTCCAAAACCCTAATTTGAGCTCAGGAAGAAAGCTTTGAAAAAAGCATCTAAAACTACCCCAAAATGAGTAACTAAAATGGAAAACTCTCACTCTTTGCATGTCCATGTTGAAAAGCACCTAAAAATAGGCCCGCTTTGCTTTTAAGGTGAAAAAAAAACCTTATCTTCTCTCCATGCAACTCAAATTCGCCCAAGAGAAAAAGCAATCACCTATCTACTAAAAATAGCAAAAAGAATAAAACAATTTGTAGGATATTGTTTTATCTTTTGCTTTATAGAAACATGCAGTTTTAATTTTTCCTCCAAATTGATTTATTTTTTGCAATAAAGATTAAAAATATTTGCAAAAAAAATACCTTATCTCTCCATTAAAAATTTGATTTTTCTTAGAAAAAAATATAAAAACATTAATAATCTCCATCATTTATTTTAATTGATTTCTACAAAATCAATTGAAAATAAAGTCTAAGGTAATTCTTACCTAAGACATGAGCAACTTCAACATTCACATTTAACTGATTTCTTCAAAATCAATTGCAAATACTAAGGAATTTGGGATTTCTTTAAAAAAAAAAATCAAAGCCTATCCTAGACTTAGACTCTAAAAAGTCCTATGAAAAACACCAAGCTCAACCTAGGGAAATTCGGCCTCATAAGGAACTAAGGTAATTTAAGTTTAATATTTCACAAGGCATGCAATATTCTCCCTAAGTTGAATTAGGGTAACATCGTAGAACAAAACTCAAAATGAAAACCCTAAATTCATTTCATTTGCACTTGTGACTTTGGGGAAGAAGGCTCTACTGAGAAAGAGCGCCGCCATAGACTAGGGTTTTCAGCTTGAAACTTCAGATTTTTTCCTTCAAAATGGTCAATTCCTCCATACATAGACCTGGTAAGTTGTTTTTAAAGTATTTTGTGGCTCTCCTCTTCATTTTGAAAGCAAAAAAAGGCCTTCAAGGTCGCAGGCTTGGCATATATTTTCTAATATTTCCTTGTATTCATTTTTCTTTTTGTTCTCCCTCTCTGAGGTGCCATGAGGGACATAGTTTGAGGCATTGTATGAAGCCCTCAGTCACAGGCTTAAGAGCCTCTTTTGGAGGTGCATAATGGTAAGCATTTACTCTCCTTCATTCCCCTATATTTTTGTCTCAATACAAGGCTTTATCAAGCCTTTCCTTGGAAAATTTTTGAACATTGGGAACAACAAAACTTGAGGCCATTATACAGGCCATAGCTTTAATATGTTCCTAGATGAATTTTCATAAAGAAAATTCGCATCCTATGCATTGTACACTCTAATTTTGAGACATGGATGGAAAACTTGAAAGTGTTTTTGACCTTGGTGCATTTTATGAACCAGAAAGCTTCCTTCAGGCCATGACCTATACTCATGTTTTCTCATTGTTCTAAAAAGCTTTAAAGCTTATACCATGTATTTCGATGACTCTCATATCTGAACATAAAACCCTCATGTGGGTACTCTGTATTTTGAAAGAAATCCATACATTTTGTGTTTTTCTGTCAAAACCCTCAAATGGGTTAACTGTAACAAGAAGAAATTTGCATTTTAAATTGAAATAATCATATGGGTATTTGTAAAAATAGAAGGAAAAGCAGACCTCTGGGTTTGACGCATGATGCAAAATAACATTCATTTTATTTTGATAAAAGCATTTAAATTCTAAATACCCACTTCATGAGCTTTGCAGAACTTCATGGTCGCGGCCTTTTCTTACTGTATCCACCATTTCTAGGAGCTTAAAGCTCGAAATTGTGCATATTTGATTATATTTTTAAGATGGAGAATGATTTTCAAGAAGTTTTTCATTCCTCTATTTGCAAATTTACACTCTCTTTCATTGTTCTTCTATTGAAGTAAAACCAAACAACATCTCTTCCTTTACCTTGTACCAACTATAGCAACATGGATGTTCTTGTAGTTTGCTTCGATGCTTGCAATCATTCATTCCATTTACTCAAATGCTTTAGAAAAATGTGCATTCTCAGCTCAAAACTTTCATGGGATAAAATAATGCTTCTTTTTTGGTCCATATATTCCTAACTTGTTTCCTGAACATAACCAAAATTATTCCTTTTGATATCCTATACTCAAATAGCTTGATAATGCTAATGTACTTGTTTCTCGGCACTCCTCATGCATTCTAATGATTAAATGAAACTGTTGTAAATAGATTTTAATCCTTCCATTCCACAACTTGATTTTGTGAACTTTATATGTATGCCTATTCACTATCACCATTAATGACATGAAACTCCTGCAAAATTAGAAAAGATCACCATGGAATAGCATGAACCAAGATGAACAAAACACATGGCAGCGAAGATGCAATCAATTTGATAGTATTTAAAAGATGCATTTCAGTTGAATTGAGTTCATTGAGTTCATTGTCCACTTGTAATTCTCATTTCGTTGTTCAAACTTGATTGTTATGAATGAACAATGTACTTGATTACTTTGATAACTGAAATTTGTTTTACTCCTTCATGAATGGCTCAGATGAGCATGATATTGTATTTCCTTACTCAACCCGCTTTCATGTTTAAGGGGCAACATGCCGAGCTCTACCCTTGTGGGAGCCCATTTTACTCCACATGCTTTTATGTCTTCATGAAATGATCAGCTACATGAATTTTCTTATACCTACACATGGAAACAAACAATGTTAGATGAAACAATACATTATTATGATGTTTCCTTTTTTGCTTCTGTCCATCTCCCATTCTCTCAACTGTTTCAATGTATTATCAGCAACACATTTTACATTATTGTTGGTGATTCATATAGGGACGTTCATAATCAGAGCTCTAACAACCCCTCACTTCTCTTACAAGTTGATCAGAGCTTGAGGACAAAGGCTAGTGCACCACTTCTACATCGACCAATAAGCATCGGGAAATGATGATTATGTTCATGCTTATGTGTCTTCCTTTCTTACATCTTCAATAGTGTAGCATGCGTCTCATGACTCCTTGTTATGGTTACTTCCATGGCTTGTGTGGAACACTTTAAATTATTTCTCGTTTCCATTCTGAAAGAAATGCATCAAAATGCAAATTGTACAATCATTTTTATTTGCAAACAAATGAAATACTATAATGTGAATAAGCATTGTGAAATAAATGAAAGAAATTATTCCGCTTTAATCATTTGTGTATTCTGCTATGTACTTCATTTACACTGCAAAGCATTAAGCAATAATTTTGAAACTCTGTTCACTGAAACAATTGCATAATTGGAACTCCATAGATCTGATACAAGCATCAATTTAACACATGCATAAATTAACTGTACTTTCACTCTGAGATAAATCCATTTAATTAGCTATGCTAATCGAGCTGTAGTGAAAATTGGTAACACAACCCACATAAAAAAAATGCAATGAGGACCAAAACCCTAATCTACCATTTTGGCTCCTCCATTGAGGATAGTAGCCAAGTGGTCTTATGTGATCATTTTTGGTTCCTCTCTAATGTAATATTGAAAAAGGTATGATTTAGACCCTAGATCCCTTTTCCCACATAACATTGTGGTGAACTCAATGTTTGTTACATTTGAAAAATCTTTTGAAATCATAAAATCTTTTATTGTAAAATATGAGTGCAATCATAGGTTGTTATTTGTCAAAAGTGCATGCACATTTTAGTGAAAATTATTGAAAAACATATATTTGAATATTGTTGTCATTTAAAAATCTCAAAAAGTGTCATCTTTCAACATTTTCAAGATAAATTCAATTAGTCACAACACTTTAAATTAAAAATTGCAATTTGAATATATTGTATTGATTTAAAAACATAAACATTTCATGCATGTGTGTGCTTCACACACAAAATAAAGATTTTGTGTATTTCCAGAAATATGTTTTCTCTCAAACATGAACCTATGCAACCTTAGATCCTCAGACACTATAGTTGATTTTCATACTTCTAATTTGTTGAAATATTGCATCTCTTGTTTAGGGTGCCACCACCCTTGTCTAGCTAAATTATGTCCAAATTTCAATCTCAATGTTGTCTCTATGGTTTATGTCCAGATCTATTTCCTATATCTAAAATGTGTTTTAAGTTTTGTCATTTTCATCCATCATGTGCATATTTAAGTGTCCTGAATATGGTAATGGTTCCATATCTAATACCCGTGTGAGACATAGTTTTATACTTATGGATTCCTCTGTTACAATCACATCTGGTGTTGAGCCTGAGTCTTTAACTCTTTCGCTCAAGGAGTTGCATCTACATAGTCTATCTGTGATTCTCTCCCTACTCCTACGTTGTCTATGTCTACTTCGACACCTAACATTATGTGGACTTGGAGGTTGTTGTTGCTCATATCCTTGAAGATAAACTTAAACAATTAGGCAAAGACCTATAAGGCCTTCAACAATACTTAAGCACATAATCGTTATCTAGAGAAATAGTTCCATTATTGGATAACCTTAGGAAGCTAATCAATGATTCTCAGGGGATGGAAGTGTTGTGTAGCTTAGCTCAAATAGTAGATGCAAGCATTCCTACATAAGCTATTTGTGTTCAAACCCTCACTTATGCTCAAAATAAAATGGGAAGACAAGTGTCTTCTCCAACAACCTTGCTGATAGGGAGGGGTTGGAGGAATCACTCACTGATTCCTACTCTCTGTCTTGCTTGCAAGACCTCCTTGGTGTCTTACTTCACCACCTTAACCTTTAGGACCTTCTTCATGTTTAGGTACCCCTGGTTCTCCTGGCCAACCCCACTACCATCACAATTTCAACCTACCAAGTCAATCTTGGTGCAATATCTCTAACTCTTCCTTAGCCCTTAATCTACCCTAAAGACTGACATTCCCCAAGAACTAAAACTTAGTTTTTCAAGGGTGTGGAGATGCTTATACTGACTTCATTCCACCCTGTTAAGGCTTAGAAAGATCCACCTAAATCCATCTTTTCATCGCTTCCACCAAACCCTCATTTAGGGTTAAAAAGGCTACTAGCCTAGGAGCCCCAATTAGGTCTCCACTTCTGAGAAAATAGGTTGTCTCTCCTAACTTTCCCAAAGAACATAGAATCTTTCCTTTGGCTTCTTGGTCCTTATGCCTATCACTTGAAGATTTTAAAGGTCTTAACCCTCAACTGACCGTACACAGGCCTAAACCACAATTTGGCAATAATTAGGTCTTTTAAAGCCATTTACCTGTCCTTCCTGCAACTGTTAGAGATAACTAAAACTAGACGGTTACATGGAGCTCCCTCCTACATTCAAGACCTTGTCAAGGCTCATGTCTTCCCTCTCCACACCATGTTTTTCTAGGAGATGAACACCCCTGCAACCTAAGTGCTTAGCACTTCTTGTCTTCCCTAGCCAGACTCTTCTTAGCTCGCCTAGGAGAAGACTCTCACAGTGATACCCTGACTACTAAAAACTCCTAACCCTGCCATATTTACAATCATGGAGTCTATCCATAATCCCCAAAAGCTCGTACACTAGCTACAGTGGAAATGTGAACTAAACCTCCATTTTTCACAATCTGCCAGTCAGAACAACAACTAAAAGAAACAAACTAATTACACAAGATTGTTTGAAACGAATAAACTAGCTACCTAATGTTCCACACAATTATTGGAAGATAAATGAACTACTTCCTACATGTTACACAGTGTTAGGATCACCCCATTAACACACAATTCAAAGAAAAAACAAAAACCAGAAAATTTACACCAATTTATCACTATCTTCTCTTGTATTCATAAGTTTTCCCTAATGCAAAAGCTTCCAACCTTCTCTCAGGTCAAGGCACACCCTATTTAGGTTAACAAGAGTAGTTATGCCTCCCCTTGGTCGGACATGTCAGTTACATTGTGGAAAAGTTGCAAAATGCACCATTTTGTAACTTGTTGCCAATTCCTAGTAAAATGAATTTTTAAACTCATTAGTAAAATGAGTTTCTAAACTCATCCACCCTTTCCACTCCTTAACCTACTGATCACTACTGAGAAAGACATACTTTTAAACCTCTAACTCTATCTCAATGGTCAACATGACCTTCATGGTAACACATCAAAAACAAAAATTCATCCTAGACTTCCTAATTGCCTAGTGTTTCCTAGGTGCTCCTGCACCACTTGCCTTTTATTCCTACTTTCATCCCTCTAGAACCATAGCATCCACCACACAATACCTAAATGGCCTTAATGAGTTTAGAGTTTTCTTGTGGAAATCCTTATGGAATTGTACCTTCACCTACAATACCTCCATTTTCTTCACCTATCATAAAATTTCAAAAAAATAATCATCCAATCATCAACAATAGTCTTCGACACTCCACACATTCTCAAAACATGTCACAAAATGATCTTGCCATAAACTTATTGTTACAAAACATATCATCATTACAATACAAAATTTCAAACATGAACCAAAGTCAATCCAATGCTAATCCTCCAACATATCCCATATGTATTCTATTGTCATTTGCTATCCTAAAGGCACCCATACCACAAAACATTGATATACCTCGCTTCAAAAAGTATACTAACAAAGGATATCCCAACAACCATGTGTCAGCCTTTACCACCTTGTGTATTGATTTCATTTTTCAAGATGCTCTCCTAGCTAAGATTTTTCCAATATAAATAAAAGACATGGCTTTGGAATGGTTTTTTTCATTTCCAAATAAATCAATTACTTCCTTTATGCAACTTATTAATGAGTTCCTTCAGCATTTTTAAGAAAACATTGGACCTCAAGTTACATCGGTTGATTTATTCCATTGCAAACAAAGACCTAAGGAAAAAGTGTGATTTTATAGGATGTTACCAAGATCTTTATTTGCAAATCTCCTATAATCTCCTAGATGCCAACATTTGAAGGGTGTTCATTAGGAATTTACAAGTTAATATTAGAGATAATATATTATTAATGAAATACCCCTCATTCACATATTTATGTACGACTCTTTATGATTACAAAATATCAGTTAGCCAATATGAAGGTGCACATTCATCGGCTCCTAATGGTCAATACGAATTCATGCCTCAAAAATAGCTATCAATCATTTAAGAAGCAAAACAATAAATTTATAAAGATATAAACCCCTCAAGCTCTAATAAAATTGAAACACAAGTTCTTGTTGCATCTCCAACACAATATCAATCTATCCCAAGAGATAGAAAATTATCGGAATTGCCCAATTATCTCCATGTTATTATGTTGTAGTTGTTAAAAAATAACATGATTCAACTTCCTCCAATTAGGACCATTGATACCACTAAACCATTACCTCCAAACTTTAATGCAAAAGTATTTTGTCAATATCATCGTACACCTAGACATGATATAGAAAGCTATATGCATCTTTGTATAGTCGCAAAATTGCACCCCTTGCAATTTTACATACATTCTTACATTTGCTTTAGTTTCCACTCCCTTAGCATCTTGTGTAGGCTCATTTTTGCCTCTGCATCAACTTTTTTCCCTTCTCAAGATGCTCCAACACCCCTTTTCAGTAGCTACCCTTGTGTGACAGCTTTGCACCAACTTTGTGCTTCTTTCATTATCGTTGTTTTGTAGAGTGGCATGTCCAGACACTAGCGCGTCACGCGGATGTCCATGTGCTGCGCTAGCATCCTGCAACATTTCAATGCTCAAACAACTTTCTTTGAGCATGCTTTCCACTTTTCCTCACCTTTTGTTGGTGGTAACAGCCCGAGACGCCTTGTAACAGCTGAAGAAGCTTCTTTTATCTTTTTAAAATATGTCCTTTCAATTCATTTGCACTTCTAGCTTCATCTCTAGCTTTCCATTCTCCCACTCTTGCTTGCACAGGTCCATATAGCTTGTTATAGCAACTTCAAGCACTTTCAAGCTCTCTTAGCTTCACTCTCGTAGCTTCATCTCCCCCATTTCATGCTTGTGAGCATCTTGGGGTTCCATATCCCCTACCATTTGCATCCTCACTTTGTGATATGGGTTCTCCTCCTCGAGCGGGGATTGCTTTTATCACTTTTTTGTGATACAGGTTCTCCTCCTCGAGCGGGGTTTTCTTTTATCACTCATACTTGGTGGTGCGGGTTCTACTCCTGAGCAGGTTTTGCTTTCACCACACACTTTGTCTATTTCAGTTTATCTCTCTCTATCTCTATCTTTCTAGCTTTTCGTGGAGGTGGGAACACCAAAACGAGGGTTTGACTGAGGAAAACCCCTATACAACCCCAATACTTTCTCCAGATATTACAAATGCAGGTATTGAAGACATTCACATGCTAGAGGCTTCATCACTTGTGTGGTTGTAAGTATTTCCTTTCTTCTCCTTATCTCTATCATTTCTATTTCACTTTATTTTAGTTCTATTATATTCTACTACTTTACCACACTCTGTCAATTCTTAGTAATTTGTTTGCTAGTAGCCCTTTAGGTATTTTCCATGACATACTCGCTTTTTGGTTCATACGAGATGCTAACGTGCTTTTGAGATGCCAACGTGTCATTTTGTCATCCGTATTTTGTACTAACCCATAGAAGGAAGAACATACAGATTGTGACCTACTAAGACTTGAACTCATAGATTCTAAAAAGAAACATTCTCCATTCTAGAGCACCATTTTCCTTGTTTAGGAAATTTTAGGCCCAATTTACATGCTAGGTTCCTTTGTCTCTGCACTTTGACTTTTTTATCTTTAATTTTTGTGTTGTAGTTCTGTGTTTTCCTAAAATCACATCAGTTTGTTGTAGATCCATAGTTAAACTATATTTTCATTTACATAGTCAAATTAACTCAAGTCCTAATCAACCCACATACAAAAACACTAAGAGGACCAAAACCTTGATCTACCATTTTGGCTCTTCCATTGAGGATAGTAGCTAAGTGGTCTTGTGTGATAATTTTTGGTTGGACTCTCTAATGTAATATTGAAAAAGGTGTGATTTAGACCCTAGATCCCTTTTCCCACATAACATTTTGGTGAACCTGATGCTTGTTACATTTGAAAAATATTTTGAAATCATAAAATATTTTATTGTAAAATCCGAGTGCAATCATAGGTTGTTGTTATTTGTAAAAAGTGCATGCAAATTTTAGTGAAAATCATTGAAAAACATATATTTTCATATTGTTGTCATTTAAAAAGCTCAAAAAGTGTCATCTTTTATCATTTTCAAGATAAATTTAGTTAGTCACAACACTTTAAATTAAAAGTTGTAATTTGAATAATTGTTTTGCTTTAAAAACATAAACATTTCATGCATGTGCGTGCTTCACACACAAAATAAAGTTTTTGTGCATTTCCATAAATGTCTTTTCTCAGACATGAACCTATGCAACCTTAGATCCTTAGACATTGTAGTTGTTTTTTCATACTTTAAATTTGTTGAAATCTCGCATCATTTGTTGAAAAAATAAAGTTTTTGTGCATTTCTAGAAATATTAGGTGCTGGGAAAAGTTAGCCATAGAATATCAACAAGCAAAAAAAGGTGGGATATAACTAGGAACGACTACAGTAATTGTTACAACCCAATTGTGTATTTACTATTTACTACTACTATGTAGGGTAAATGTGAATGTAATTTGAATTTTGAATGAGAATAAATTGTGCTTGCACTTTGTTATCAATGAATTATGAATGTATGTTATTTCATTTAATGATATGTGATGAAATGCATATATGAGAAAAGGATGGTTATTGAATTAGATATTCTAACTATGGAGATATATTATGTGTAATGCATATTTTGATGAACAAATGACTACCATGGGAATGTGCTAGTTTGATGCAAGTATATGTTCAATCCTCTAGGTGTGAGGGGAAGTATCACTCAGGAGAAGATCTTGGTTGGGTAACCGATAACGTAACCTAACTGAGCTTATACACACACTCACAATAGAATGGTTGAGTCAAGTTGTTATGTTGGGAATTGGTAAGTCATCCTTAGTATGAGTCTTTGTATTAGTAAGGGTCATGATTACTGTTGAATGCATGCTTGGATGATGTTTATATGTTTTGAGCTTGTGAGTTCTTCCTTATATTACTATGTTTGTGTTGATGAGGTGAACACACATTGGATTTATGCATATGTATACATATGCATGTCAATGATAGACCATACGCATGAAGGAACACGTACATGAGGGTACATAGATAGACATACCTATGCACACTTATGAACGAGTTGTTTATGAACATGGAGCTATCTAATGGACAATATAACATGAATGTGTTTATGTCTCAATACACCACATGTCTATTCCCTATCAACTCGATGGTAATTGTGTATGTGCTTGACTGCATTATTGAATGTGTATATATATACATATATAAGATACATACATATATCCATATGTATACAGGTGTCGATACATACATATGTTTGATGAACGGAAATGTCCATACAGATGTATCAACATATGTATATGTATATATACATGTACATAGAGAAATATATATATAGTCAATATTATTATTATTATGTGAATGTCAACTTGGTTGTATTCATTTATATATCGAATATATACAACTTGATTGACATGGGATATATATATACATATATACGTATGTGATATAGCATTAACGTTATTTATTGACAAACATATATATAAGTATATGTACATATATAAATATATATTTATATATATGATAATTTGAGGCTGATTTATATATATATGAACATAGGACAATTATTTGTATATGATATATGCAAAGTATTTAAAGGCCGAATAATACATATGTTGACAATGGATAAAGGTCAAACCATATGCAAAATATTTTGCAGTAATAAAGGTCAATATGGAAACAACCATAAGTTGATACTATTGAAGATATATCTTTCGATTATTAACACCAATATTGGATGCTTTAATACAAAGCGATGAAATATTTGATAACTGCAATATAAAGTGTAAACACATGAGAATAGGAAAAATGTACAGCTAGTCATGAAATGGTCAAAGCACCTTTTTAAAGGCTATTTGGAAGGGTGACACATCTTTGATCTGTTTCCATTGAAACCATGACTAAGTCAACAATGTTTGAGTGTTGCTTGTAAATTGTAGGTTGTTTCAAAGAGAGAAACCACACCAAGAGATTAGGATTAGTGGTTGTGACATGGCGCCAACTTATGAATGCTCTTAAATTTGTAGAATTCTACCTTGGTTGTTGTATATGCTAAAAATTGAAAAAACTAAATGATTTAAACTATAAATCAAAATCAATATTTCAACATAACATCAATGAAGCATTTCTAAATGAATACAAATGCAAAATGTAAACTATGCAAAAAATAAAATAGATGCATTCAAAATAAAATCAGCTTCATTGTTCTCCTATCATCAAGATCTTGATTTATGCATTTGGTGCTCTCAGGTTTTCACAAGCACAAGTGTAACAAGAAGCTATGATGAATGGAAGAGGGGATTGATAATGTATGTGCTTTTTGGTGATAAGAATGGCTTTTATAGATGAATTCATAGGTGAATTCAAGTTATGAGAGAGACGTGGGATAAAAGATTGAAGTGGGAAAATGCATATTGCAATTAATTGAAATTAAGTGAAATGAGAGAGATAATTGATGGATTTTATGATATAATGTAGGTTTAGAAGCTTAGAATAAAGATGTATTTACGAAGTAATGGATGATATAAATGAATTTATATATGCAAATGATTTAATGATTTGTGAATCTAGATAAATGATTAAATTTTTTTATGTATTTAAATGATTTAATATGCATAGTTATAGTTTTAATGATTAATGCAAATGAAACAATATGAAATGAATAAATGATTGATAAATGTAGATGGATAAATGATTATAAATGCATAAATGCTTATAATATGTTAATGATTTGAGCAAATTAATGAAAATAGAAGAAAGTATTAAATTAATCAATTAAATAGATAATAATATCCATTTAATTAATAGACAAAAAATAGGATAATTGTGAGGACAAATTTTGAGTGTCTACAGTTGCAACTCAACTATCATCATTTGAACATGTGCACTTTTGAATTAGTCTTTACTGTTGTCAAATAGAAGGGTCAATCTGTAGCATTTTATGTTGAGTTTGCACATAGTTTGCTACCACCTTATAGTTGTGTTATGAGTCGACTTGCATGTAGAGCTATCAATTAGCATGCCTTTACTGCAGGCTGCAAAGTCTCCATTTTTTGTATAAATAGAGAGGCTAGTACTCTCATTTGGGCGCACTTTTATTCTGCAAACTTATTCTACAAATTTACTTTGTTGCATTATTTTGTGAGAGCTGAGAGATATTTTGAGAGAGCTAAGAATTACTTTGTAAGAGTACTACAATATTTTAGGTAAGAGGCTTGCTTTGGTTTGATAAAGTAAAGCTAGGAAGTTTTTGTAGGAAGGTTGTGCATCAATTCAATCAATTGGTTAAGCGTATTACAAGCATGAGGATTTAGTCTTCTCATATTTTTTCTTTATTTATGAAAGAGTGAGAATTGAATGCTTTATTTGAATTGCTTGAGTTTACTTGCATTATGAAAACATAACATTTGCTTGGAAAGGAAAAGAAGTTGTTTTATGCTTTTCTATGAAAGTGCTTGTATTTACTCCATAATAGGAGGGAATGTTTTTCATTAGTATTAAGATACTAGGATTGATTAAACAAGGATAGCTTAAGGGTTATTCATAGCTAAGTTATTTGATTATATTAGATAGCTAGTGAGTTACTCCTAGGATTTTATTGTCCATTGAAGGGAGGGTAACTTGTATTTATGCTTTGTGGGTAGAAATACAATAGGGTTTGTGGAAAAGGGAATAGGACATGTTTCAGAGGTTAAAGACTACCCATTAGAGGAAATACCTATGCATAGATTATAGTGGCCTAAAGTCAAATCGAGCTTGAGTAGTGTATGTGAGTAACTCAAAGTACTGAGTGAGAACACTTTGGCCAAAGTAGTGTGCTATCCTTTAGCTCCACTGTCAATTCACTGTGATCCAATAATGCATGCTAGTTCCAGATTGTAGGTTTTACAAGTTCTAGTCATGTAGGACACAGTACTAAGCTCAGAATAGTTATCGTTATGAGGTTACTCCACTAATCTCTTCATCAAAGGGTAGGCCATTTGTCATATGATAGAAGTGTGAGGGATCACATATGAGTTCGTGGTTGGCGGAAAATCGCTTGAGTGATGCTTCTCCTCCTCAACAGGTGACAAAAGATCAAGGATTTGAGAGGAGTTTTCTGGACCATCTATATCTATTGCTTGAAGCTCAATTGAACTATGTATGTACAGTGTACACATTCTTTGGAATATTGTAATTTGTGATTTTTATATTGGGATGGAATGAATGTTGATTATTATTATGACATCTATGTTCATTTGTTCTCAATAAAGAAAATTTTTATGGCAATGGTTAAGTTACATAGTTTATTTACTTGAAAGTGAAAACTTAGGAAATTTTACTTTAGTGAAGGGTTGACATGTTACATGTGGTATCAGAGCTACCAAGTTTAGCTTTGTAACCTATGAGCTCATCATACTTTTCATCCAACATTATCTAATGTTTGGAAATTCTTGTGTTAGGATGGTGCATCTCAGGTTAACGGCTAGAAAGTTAGTAATCAGGAATGAGCACTACCTAAAGGCCAAGAAGTAAAGAGAGGAAATCATTTGAACAATTGAGGTTACCAACTATGACAATGCCATTTGGTTAGGCGACACTAAACCTTTAGTCACATGCTTTCTAGAATTAGTGATGTGAGGAGAAAGATGAAGATGGAGGCTAAGTACAACTACCTACCTTTCATCTCACCAAAGAAGTATGATTCATTGCCACTTTCAAGGGATATGCCCTTAAAAGGAAGTGTCAGTCTGGAATTTATCTTTAGAGACCTTAGAGTTCTTCCAATGGAGGAAGTAATTGTAATTTCCTCGAGTAATGAGTCTAAGGGTTATGTACCTCACAACTATGTATCAAATGAAAAATTTGAAGGTTACTATCCATTCTGGGATAGATATGAACAAATGAGAGATGAGAAACAATCTCAATCTATAGGGTATACCTCATTGAGTTATGTGTCAGAGAGTGAATATGAGGGATACTCTCCACTTGACTATCTGAACAGTCACTCCATGTAATCAAAAGGATATTGAAATCCTTGTGAATTAATAAAATCATGTTTTTTCTCAAAAAGCTTGTGCTTAAGTCTTATGTGGAATTCCTTATGTGCAATTGATAGCACATTTTAATGTTTTCCATAAGATAATTGATAACATGATTGAATCTAATATGATGAGCCTTCAGGTAGAATCCATTATTGCAAAGATGGTGAGAACACAAACCAATCCTGGAGAAATCCAAGATGTTCAGAAAGGCTTTATAGGAGTTGAAGCTAGACTGGATCAAATCTTAGCAAGGTTGGAAAACCTAGAGCAAGAAAGAAGAGTAAAGGATAGAGTTGAGAAGGAAATTATGACTAATGAGGATGAGGGAGAATTTTTCTCATGAACATGATAAAACTCATGATCATGTGAGAGAGAGAAATAAACTTCTCTATCTGAGGAGACCAATAAGAAGTGTATGGCTTCTAAACGCTCTAAAGATATGAAGAAAATTGCCCCACCCAACTTTGAGGATAGTGCTAGTGGAGATGAAGTTGAGGCCTTGTTAGTCCAAATGGAGAAGTATTTTGAGATTTGAAATTACTCTGAGGTCACCAAAGCAACATGGGGAGCATACCAATTACCCCAACTCTATTTTGAGAAGTATTTTGAGATTTGAAGCCTCTAACTAGTGGATGAATAAAAATATGGAACTAGATCTTAGCTCGTTGAAACTAACATGGAATGAATTTGTTGAAATTTTCTATAAAATATGGTTACCCAAACTCTATTTTGACTAAAAAATCATGGATTTTTAGATTTTGAGATATGGTGAGATGATGGTTAATGAGTATTGGGAGAAGTTTACCCGTCTTCTACATTATGTTCCTATGTACCAAAAGGATGAACATTTTTGTATAAGAAAGTTCATCATGGGACTTAATAGTCATATCGAAGGAGAGGTAGATGTTCACAACCAACTACTATGGATCTTGTGTATGAGAAATCAATTAAATATGAGCAGAAGCTCAAAGCTATCTCCATCCGCTAGGAAAATAGAAACCGTAAGAATATTGCGGGAGCTCGGGACAAACCAACTCCAAAGAAGGTGGATGTTGTGCAAAATGTTCCAAAGGGGAAAAAGGATCTCTTAATAGTGGGAAAGAATCAAGAAGGGAACGTAAGAGGAATGGTTTCAGTGGTGGGAATACCAACAATGTTTGTGGAAATGCTAGTAAATCTAGAGAACCCACAAGGAAGAAAGGACCGGCTATTGGATGTTTTACATGTGGAGGAGACCATTATTCTAATAAATGTCCCAATAGGTCTTTTGGGTCACGATCTTATGGTAATCCACTTCCTACCCAGCAAGCGATGTTCTAGCAAAAGATACATGTAGTTGTGGATGATCGTTAGGTGGAGTATCAAGTGACTCCAATAGAGACTCCAGGTATTTTGTTTGGCTTACCCATTTCTATACTTATAGATACTACTGCAACTGAGAATTTCATTTCACCTATAGTAGCTAAGAAAATATCTAGAAAGATTGGTTACATGGAAAAAGTCTTGGGATGTAGAGTATGCAAACTATACAAGAGCCAAGGTGGAAAAATGTTTGTTCGAAGCTAGGATAGAGCTACCTTGTTTTTCTACATAGGTGAACCTATATGTCATGCCTTTAGGATCGTATGATGTTATCCTAGGTATGAACTATTCATGGAGACATAGGGACAAGGTAGATTGCCATGCCAAAACTATAGAATGCTTAGATGATCTTCTTAACCAAGTGATGTTACAAGGGATACCTAGGGAGGTCAAGATTCATCAAATCTTTGCAATGCAATTGTTAAGGGCTAAGAAGAAGGGGTGCAAAATCTTTGTTGTCAAGATGGAAAAACTTGAAGAGAACCTTTATAACTTGGAACCATAGAGCTTCTAAGAGATGGAAGATGGTGAAATGGAAGAAACTGGAATTTCAAATATGGAGAGGTATCTTATATTGAGAAATTTTTTGGATGTGTTTCCAGATGAATTACCTAGACTACCACCAAAAAGCATATTTGACTTTTCAATTAATATAGTTCTAGGATCTAAACCTATTTCCAAGGTACCTTATAGAATGACGACAACATAGCTAATGGAGCTTAAGGCACAATTGGATGAATTATTGTCTAAGGGGTTGATAATGCCAAGTGTTTCACCTTGGGGAGCACCAGTAATCTTTATGAAAATGAAGGATGGTACTTTGCATTTGTGCATAGATTATCGCATGCTTAACAAAGCTACGGTAAAGAAAAAGTATTCTTTTCCACACATTGATGATCTATTTGATCAAATGAGGGGAGTTACTATATTTTCTAAGATAGATTTGAGATCTAGATACCACCAGTTGAGAATTAAGGATGAAGACATCTTTAAGACTACTTTCAAAACCAAATATGGACACTATGAGTTTACAGTTCTACCCTTTGGTTTAACGAATGCACCTGTAGCATTTATGAACCTTACGAACAATGTATTTAGGGATTTCTTAGATAAGTTTGTCTTGGTTTTCCTAGATGATATCTTGATTTACTCAAGAAATTAGGAGGAACATTGTAGGAATTTAGAGATGGTTTTGCAATGACTCAGAGAATATAAGTTGTATGGAAAACCCTCTAAGTGTATCTTCTTTTAGAAGAGAGTACATTATCTAGGACATGTGATCTCAATAGATGGAATTTCAGTAGATCCAGCTAATATCAA
>VDFB02159284.1:0-23290 GCA_007258455.2 Sequoia sempervirens | reverse complement strand
AAAATTTTGTATAGAGTATTACAAAGAGAGATAGACCCAAATTGATCAAAAGAGGAGGGCTTATCCTTCTTGGGAATCAAGGCAAGGAAAGTGTTGTTGACCTCTCTAAGCAGCTAACCCAAAGTCTTGGGCACGATGTAAACTCTTTTTTTGTTATCAATAAAAAATATTTACCTATAAAAAAAGATTTTTTTAGGGTTTTGACTTTCTATACAATCTAAGTTTAATTAAAAAAATATTGAGCATATGTAATAAAAATATCATAAAATTTAGGGTTTATTAATAAAATATTAAGTCAGTATAATTTGCATTTTAAATTAATGAAATCAAAGACAAAATGTTAATTTACCAACATTATATTTTCTCTTAAATTTTAAAATTCTTTTACATGTTTTATTTTCTTATAGGTTCAAAATATTGACCATGTATATGCACTATTCTATTTGAGTTATTATATTTTAATTTATTTTTACATATATTTGTTTTTCTAATTATTATTATTTTTTTTTAGATTTTAAAATTTAAATAAATATTTTTAATTATATATTATATATTTTTGAAATATGAAATATTTGTGGCGTCTTTAGTAAATGACTAGATTTATCTTCACTATATTTTCCTTTTGAATAAGAAGGAAAAACTTTGATATTTTTAGAGTTTTGATTTTCTACACAATCTAAATATAATTAAAAAACCACTAAGCACATGTAATAAAGATATTTAAAATTTAAGGTTTATATATATATATTTGATTATATATTATATATTTCTCAAATATAAAATATTTGCTATGTCTTTAGTGAATGACTAGTTTTATCTTCACTATATTTGCCTTCTTACAAATAGTAAGAACTTTGACTTTTTAGGGTTTTGATTTTCTATACAATCTAACACTAATTAAAAAACCACTAAGCACATGTAAAATTTAGGGTTATAAAATTACCAACAATAAATTCTCTTAAATTTTAAAATTGTTTCATTAGTTTTTTTATTATAGGTTCAAAATATTGATACTATGCTATTTGAGTTACTATATTTTAATTTATTTTTACATATATTTATTTTTCTAATTATTTTTAAGTTTTAAAATTAACATAAATATTTTTAGTTATATATAATTGTAGACATGTAAAAATGACCTAGCACTTATCACACATCTATTCTTCAATTCCATAGATTATTCAATCTATTTCCTCAATTCCACTGAACACTCAAATTGATTTCTTCAAAACCACTGATTACGTAATCAAAATCCACTGTTTATTCCTATCTATTTCCTCTCAACATCTTTGAATCGATGATCAAGATATTCTACTATGCGATCTCGATCATTCATTTCAAAACACAAATTCTATATATCTATCATCTTTCTTCTCAAAATCGATCGGAGAATTGACATCTTTTGCACAATGAAGTAATGCCAAATTGACAATTGATTTCACATAAGCTTTTACACACATCTTTGATCAACATACACAAACTTTGAAGGTTTTTCTACGCACAAATGGAGGCTTCACATCAATACAACAACAATCCAACATCTTTGCTAACACACTTCGACATGGGATGGTAATGCTACAATTTTGAATTCATTTTATATTGTATTGTTTCAATAGCTTTCTTGAATTCATATTTGAGCTTATTGCACACTCGATTTCCCTAAACCCTAAACTAATCTAAATCAAACAAAGATCATGATTCATGCCCATTACTCACAAAAAGTAACAAGGGCGCTTTTGCATTTTTTTAGTCGCTTCTGCTTAATAAATAGAGGCCGTTTCTAACTTTTTTAGTCATAGTTGCTTCTAACATGGCCGCTTTTGCTTAAATTTTTTGCTTTTGTCTTGTTGCTTTTTGATTTGAAATCTGAGATGTTTTTCATTTTTCTGGTGCTAACAAGTACTTTTTGGTGATGTTTCTGTTTTCTAACTTCATTTGTGCAGCTCTTGCAGGATATGGAACATGTTACGTGAGAAACAACTAACACGTTTTATTGCAGAGAAGGCGAATGGTTGAAGTTTTAATTTTTTTTTTCCAAAAGCTTTCTAGATTAGAAAACTTTGAAATTGGTGCTATAAAATGAACCCCACAAATCACACGCTTTTCAATTTAGTGCTTAAAAAAATATTTCGAAAGCTTTCTAGCTTAGGAAAACTTCTCAATTGGTGATTAAAAAGAATTTTTAGAAGCTTTCTAGCTTAGGAAAAATTTAGTTTGGTGCTTTAAAAAGAACATTTTAGAAGCTTTCATAGTTAGAAATTTTTTAATTTGGTGCCTAAAATGAACCCTAGAAAACCACACGCCTTCGGTTTGGTGCTCTAAAAAGAAATTTTCAAAGCTTTTTAGATTAGAACAAACAATTCTTTTTGGTCCTCTAAAAAATGCTTTTCTTTGACCAACTATTTCAATATGTTGACAAAATGAGCTATTTCCTTTTGTTGACCAATTAAGACAAGGCTTTAGAAGCACTTCAATTGGTGATTAAAATTGGACAAATCAATTTTTTGACTTTCACACTGATATCTAATTTCTTGAAATCTAGAACATTTCATTTTGGTGCATGTAAAAACAAATTGCTATCTTGTACACATTTTTTTTTTTTGGATAGCGTCGTTTGAGGGGCTTAAAAAGAATATTGTAATGAAGTGTATAATGTGTCTTTCGTGTTTGGAAAACTAGGTGTCTATCCTCTCCCCTCACACCTTTTGGCGATCTTGGGTGATGAAAAAATATCTTGAGTTTCACACATTGTTTTCATTTCAAAGCATTACTTTTAGAGGGCCTACCTCCCATTATGAGAGGGAATGACACAAGTGGTAATTTTGATTTGGTCCGCTATACAAATAATTATGGGTGTGACAAAAGTCATCAACCACATGGTGTGGATGTTCTATACCGACGAAAGTCTCCCTTAGTATCCATGAGATACATAAAAACCCTTTCTAAGGGCTAGGAGACCTCTTAAATGAGTGAATCACCACATGTATAGACACCATATTATCCTGAAACATTGAATAAGAACCAATGTTGTAGAAGCTACCCATTTTAGCCAAAAAAATTCTTTGAAGTGGTGCATCGAAACTTTGATTCTAAGAAGTTACTTACCAAGTCCGACTTATGGTTGAGCTTAAAACACTCTCCATTCATTGCATGTAAAATCATCCCTTCGAGGCATGAGGTAAGCCCACTTAAAATAACGTGTCTATCCCTAGGGTGTAAATTGTCTTCACAAAATTTCCAAATCTTTTGGTTACTTTGAAAACATCGAACATTTGCTTGAATTAAAATGAGCACATCAAAACAAGCATTAAACATGGTTATCAAATTTCAAACCCTTTTGACTTAGTGTGAATCTTTTGAAAAGAGCCCTATATTTGCATTTCTTAAGGATATCTTAAAACAATATCCCTAAAGGTTTTTGAAGATTTAGGCTCATATTTCAAGTCGCATTAAGAAAAAAGTTAACATTGGAAACTATGACTTTAGCATTTCAACTTCTATGAACTTTGAGCTTTTGTGGAAGGAAACGTGTTTAAAGTTGTAGATATTTAGGGTCAAATAGTTTTGATTGTTGTGTTGCATGACATCACTTGCCAAATCTTAAATTAGATCAAACAAAGTCATTCAAAACTACAAATTTATCCAAGGTACTGCCAACACAGAAACTGGAAAATAAATCTGCACAAAATACTACTATTGTTGCTATTTCTGCCGCACTTGACTTAAAAAATGAGCACATCAAAACAAGCATTAAACATGGTTATCAAATTTCAAACCCTTTTGACTTAGTGTGAATCTTTTGAAAAGAGCCCTATATTTGCACTTCTTAAGGATATCTTAAAACAATATCCCTAAAGGAAACATCGAACATTTGCTTGAATTAAAATGAGCACATCAAAACAAGCATTAAACATGGTTATCAAATTTCAAACCCTTTTGACTTAGTGTGAATCTTTTGAAAAGAGCCCTATATTTGCACTTCTTAAGGATATCTTAAAACAATATCCCTAAAGGTTTTTGAAGATTTAGGCTCATATTTCAAGTCGCATTAAGAAAAAAGTTAACATTGGAAACTATGACTTTAGCATTTCAACTTCTATGAACTTTGAGCTTTTGTGGAAGGAAACGTGTTTAAAGTTGTAGATATTTAGGGTCAAATAGTTTTGATTGTTGTGTTGCATGATATCACTTGCTAAATCTTAAATTAGATCAAACAAAGTCATTCAAAACTACAAATTTATCCAAGGTACTGCCAACACAGAAACTGGAAAATAAATCCGCACAAAATACTACTATTGTTGCTATTTCTGCCGCACTTGACTTAAAATTGGTCGCAGTTGACCTAAAACAACTCACTTTTTCTCTTTGGATTTTGATAGACAATATAAAAAACTGGTCTCTTTTGCAAATCAAAACGTAGTTGACCTTAGAATTACCACAGTTGATCATTTCTTTACCAGAATTGACATATTTTCTTGGCCGTAGTTGACTAAAAATTGGCCACACTTGACCAAGAAGTTCACTTTTGCTTGCATTGTTTACTAGATAAAATACTTGAAACAAAATCCACTCTTAAAAATATCTTGCTGTAGTTGACTTTCAGAATTGGCCGCAGTCGACCAAAAGTTGGCCGCAATCAACCAAAATTTGGCCACTTTTTATAAACATTACCACTTTTTCCCTACTTTCTAATGCAAATCTAATCGTAAACTGGTTACAAAATCTTGTAAGAACAAAAATAGTTAGACTCCCAAAACATGCCATAGTTTACATTAGTCCATCATCCGTTTTTCAAAATTAAACACCTCACCCTACTTTTAGAAATTCAAAATCAAAACAAACAACTTGGATCATTCCTTCACTCAAACTTCTACGATATCAACAATTTTTTGAACCTCACGGCTAGTTCAAGTAAATTTCCCGCAACATATCCTCTAGAAAAAGAAGTGAAATAGTGATCCAAGTCTTTCAACATTTTGAGTTCCAAAAATAGCGTCATCCCAAAACATCACTCAAATTCTAGAGTCTTGAGTATCACAACAACCATATCAAAACACCATTCACCTTATGACCATTTGGCGTCCAATTGCTCTATTTCAACAACTGAATCTTACAACACCTATCATACAACCAAGTCTCACACAAATTGAAGGTGAACAAACAAATATTATCAACAATTTGAGGAGCTTCATATTTGAGAAAAATGAAACACCAACCCAATGGAGAAATACATCTAACATCCTAGATAAAGAGGAACATAAAGTAGATCTTGTGACTAGGAGGCCCATATTACCACCTCTCGTGTGGCAATATATACCATCCTTTCAAAAATAGAAAATCCCAAAAAATTCACAAAAACAAAAAGATCCCAAAAACAAAGCATTAGTTGATTCCATAAGTTAGAAATCACCAAACTTCCACAAAATTTTGATGCTTGTTTATGACAACCACACATTCACAATACAAAAAAAAGATGGAAGCAAACAAAGGTAGCACTAGCATTCCCAAACAAACACCATGAAGAATAGAAGCGGCCATGGGGTTATAGACCAAGTGACCTTGTAACTCCAAAAGGAACCCACATTTAAGGGAACACCAAACCAATCACCTAGTGAGGAAGAAGTAATTCACAAACAACAAGAAGCGATGGATAGATCAAACCAAAACCCAAATGGTGTGATCATAGAAGAAGTGGATAGTGAGGGAGAAATAAATGATGAAGATTTATTTCAATAGTCCAACAATCCCAAGGTACTTAAACTAATGGAAAAAATCCTAAGAAAGGATCCAAATACCTACTTCAAATTAACACAAAGTGGTGCTAAGTTACCTATAGACTATAATGTCGAAGGTATCAAAGATCCTCACCTCATTCCCTTAGGAGATAACTTAGTTGTGAGAGAAATAACCAAACCAATGGATATTCCAAACATGCCACCAATCTTTTCACAAGGCAATGATTAATCAACGAACAACACTTTGTTTGGGAAACTAACCCAAATCAAACAAGTGACAGTAGCCCAACAATATCAAGGGGGTCCATCTCAATACATTCCACAAGGTAACATCCCACTACCAGAACAATACAATCCCCAAAACACTTCATATATTGACCCTTCCCAAAATGTACAAAATGAACAAGGACTTAATCCTCCTTACATTCAACAAGGAGCTAACCATCCTTCCATACAACAAGGACCTAACCTTCCTTTCATACAACAAGGACTAACCCTCCTTCCACCCAACATGGTTATCAAGGTCCTATAACTCCACAATACCCAACCTATGACAAAAAAAACAAGGTACAACAACAAGGTTACTACACACAAGGTTTACAAACAAACGTACCAAACACAGAGGTAGACATGCAACTACAAGCCCTAATTCAGAAGATATTGGACATCCAGGTTGGAAAGCCAAAGAAAACTTACACTCTACAGGATATATGTTCATTCCCTTTTGATCGCTCTGCTACAATGCTCCCCTTCCCTAAAAATATTGAAATACCAAAGTTTGACAAGTGCAAGGGAAAAGGAGATCTAGTAGAACATGTGCGAGATTTCTTAGTGGCTTGCATGAAAGTGCAAAACAATGATTCTGACCTAATGAGACTTTTTCCATGCAGTCTTACTGGTCATGCTATGGAATGGTTCTCTCATCTACCACCAGGTATTAAAAGTTTTGATGAACTGACTACCAAGTTTGTAAACCACTTCTCGTTCAACATAGAACAAGATGTCACCATCACTGACCTCTACAGAATTAAAGTCTAGGGGAATCCTTTACATCCTACCTACAAAGATGGAGACATAAAGCTAGTAGATGCAAGTGGCCTATTCCTAACAAAGAACTAGTGTATATCTTTGTTTCTAATGTCCAAGCAGAAATCAATTATCAACTCACCATGTTGTGCCCCGCTCACTTCAAAGAGACTATTGAAAAGGGACTACACATTGAAAGAGATCTCATAGCAAGGGGAGTTATTAAACTAAACAACCCAAGAGACAATTCTTCTAGTTCGAATGAGAAACCCAAGATTTGAGCCAAGAACAAAAATGTTAGCAACGATGGAGTAGTTAATGCTAGAGTTGTACCACAAAACAAACCTCAAGTTGCACAAACAAGCTATGCTCCCAGCAATGTACAAAATAATCAACTCACGTATCCCCAAAACAGTCAAGTGACTAACCAATAGACAAATCAGGGGGGACAAAAAAGGCAATATGAACAATCAAGGAGGAAATTTAATGCCTTAGGAGAACCACTTGAGACAATCATGCACAACCTGGTTCAACAAAACCTCATAAGGTCAATAATTTCCAAAACTATGAAGAACCAAGTTTCAAAACACCATGGTATGTGTAGATATATAAAATTGACCTAACACATATCACACATCTTGAATGACATTCTCACATCATTGGCATCATTATAACCTAATATCACTGCATTTCGCATCATTTTAACCCTCAAAACCCTAATTTCCTCTATTAATTGAATAATATGACATTATTTAATTAATTCACTTTTTCATCATTTTTGACTAATTAAATAAATTTTATTTATTTAATGAAGTCCTAATCTAACTTTATTCTCCTTGATTAATTAAATAACATCAATTATTTAATTATGTTGCTAATTCACCCTATTCCCCTAAGTCAATTAAATTATTAAAACATAATAGCTTAATTAAATCACTTTCCCCTAAACATGAATAATTAAATAAATTATTCAAAACATCATTCAAAAAGATCATATAAAACAAATACAACTTTGTTTGTAAAAGTCAAACTTGGTTTGCATGTTCTGTTGGGAAAAGGTGTGTTGTACACCTTGCATTATGTATTTAATGTAGTTATTCTTGGGGCCACTAAGTGTTGCATGTAACATTGGGACATAAGTTAAGTTGTAAAAATGTAATTATTTAATATTGGGGAAAATAATTAATAAAGAACCCAATATTAAATAAGGGGACATGGTTTGTAATCTCATAGTTATTGTCACATGGTTTTGTGTAATACCACTTAGTGGTTTTGTGGGAGCTTGCTTCTATAAAAGCAACCACAAAGGTAGTTATTGTATAAGATGCAATTTTTCATGATTAGCTCTGGTTAGCATTTGTGAGGGTTTGAAGCATGACACAAGATGTGTGGTTGCATGCTTGTTCGCATGGATTGCTTGGAGAGAGCTTGTTGCTTCAATGGTGTTCATGGAGACTCAAAAGATGTATTGTATCTTTATTGTTGAATAATACATGAGAGATGGATGCTTTTGGAGGCTGGGTCTTTTCCTTCTTGAGGGTTTTCTCAGGGTATATCTTGTGTCATATTTTCATGGGTATGTTGTCTATTCTCTTGCATGTGGATTTTGAATACTTAGATGCATAGATTTCTTTATGGGTTATGTGGAAATTGTCTTTAATTGGTTGCAAATTTCCAACAAGTGGTATCAGAGCTTTGGTCGTGGTTGTATAACCCTTGGTTGAGAAAAATCTTGTTGGAAACTTGCAGCCAATTAAAGATAATTTCCACATAACCCATAAAGAAATCTATGCATCTAAGTATTCAGAATCCACATGCAAGAGAATAGACAACATACCCATGAAAATATGACACAAGATATACCCTGGGAAAACCCTCAAGAGGGAAAAAAACCAGCCTCCAAAAGCATCCATCTCTCATGTATTATTCAGCAATAAAGATTACAATACATCTTTTGAGTCTCCATGAACATCATTGAAACAACAAGCTCTCTCCAAGCAATCCATGCGAACAAGCATGCAACCACACATCTTGTGCCATTCTTCAAACCCTCACAAATGCTAACTAGAGCTAATCATGCAAAATTGTAGCTTATACAATAACTACCTTTGTGGTTGCTTTTATAGAAGCAAACTCCCACAAAACCACTAAGTGGTATTACACAAAAATGTGTTACAATAACTATGAGATTGCAAACCATGTCCCCTTATTTAATATTGAGTGCTTTATTTATTATTTTCCCCAATATTAAATAATTACATTTTTACAACTTAACTTATGTCCTAATGTTACATGCAACATTTAGTGGCCCCAAGAATAATTACATTAAATACATAATGCAAGGTGTACAACACACCTTTTCCAAACATTCTCCCACTTGTTGTATACATTGCATAAGGGGAACAAGTAACCTCAAAACATGAATCAAATGAACAATCCATATAGCTACATATACCATCATGGAATCAAAATGCTCCATGTGCTCTATCAAGATACTTGCAACAAGAATCAAAGTGACCACCATCCCAAGCATGAATTCTCTCGTCCTCCATCATGCCAATGCACAAAGATAAGAAATCATCCAATAGAGAAGCCACACAATCTATCACAACAAAGCATAAGTCCTACTCAACTGATATACCAAACACATACACTCAATCCAAAAGTATCAATATGCACCAATAGCTGTCAAGATACACAAACCCAAAGCTAGAATAACACCCACAACAAGTGCCAATACATCCAACTGTCCATACCTCCAAGATATACAAAACATAGTAAACTCATGCCATAAACATATACACCCATGAACTGCAATCATAAACTCCATGTGCAAAACCTGTCAAAGAATGACATACACATCCAAGAGCTCCCACTGCATGGGTAATGCAAATATGAAAAAAGATCAAGGCATACCAAATCTACCAATAACATCATATAGAAAGTGTAAACTACATCATGTAGTAACAAGGAATCATCCACAATGATATTCAAACCTGTATATCAATAACCTGTAAGAAAAATATCCTACATACACCTCTAAAAGCCAACTATGTCAAGTATGATCTCCTCAACAACACCCCAAAAGAAAATCCATAACAACACCCAACCTTTCAATCTCCAAGATCAAACATATGTATCATGTAATCAACATGGATGTAAGCCTCTCATAACCAAAGAAGATCAAACTAAATCCATTCCCAATGAAGGAAACAAGCCCAATACATCTCCTAAATCAACATCAATGAATGTAATCACAATGCATAAGGAGATAAACATGCCAACACTCCTCAAATTAACCCTCCAAAACCATATATCCATAGCTCAAGATCCTTATGTATGAGAAGATAAAACATAAACACAAAGCACCTGAAAGTAACAATGGGCAATATCTCTCAAGTGAAACTGCCGAGTAGACCAAGAGTGAGGAATGAGAATGCTCCTCCAAGACATCCAAGTCATCATGACTCATCCAAGAACACTCTCCTCATAGGTCCATGTTGAACTCACATCCAACCAAGGTGTAGGCTCCTCAAACTCCCTGCTGAAATCTCATCAAGAGTAACCATCTCAACACATGTCTCTAATCATAAGAGAACTCAAGCCTCACCTATGTCTCCAAGTATCCATGAGTACCTGTAACCAACCAATCCATGCCAAACTCCAAATGAAACACAACACCATCATGAAGTAATCAAGAAAATTATCAATGTATCCAATACCAAGAGAACCACCAAGATCAATAGTCAAAGTCCTAATAGCTGAATCAAGAACATAACCATGACATCATGATCTAACCATCTCCTTATAGGAGATCACATGCATCATAACATATATACATCTTGGTCTCAAGAGAACAAGTATCATGCCAAGCTCTATACGTGTATCAAGAGTAAACCATGAAACAATAGCAAAACACTCTAAACCAAGAAACCATATCCCCAATCAAATGAAGATAATCATACCAAATGATGCATCCATGTCACTGCCAACAACTCCCATTGAACTGTGATACTGAGTCACACATGGCATCATGACAACCATTCTCTCCATGAAGATCATCCAGGTCTACACACACAATTGAAATGTTAGTAACATGAAAAGTATAACCAAAATCTCCAAGCCAAGAAGATACCTACAATTTCCAAACCATCATAAACATATCCATCACTGCAAAAACCATCACTGTCAAAAGCTCCCACTGAAAAGTGTAATCAAGGTATCCATGACATCATGATAACAATATCCTCATGAAGATCAACCAAAGGCCCTCACACAATCAAATAACTCAAATATAAGAAGAGCTCCTGAAAGGAAAAGTAAAACCATGATCCTCATACCATGAAGATACACCGCCACAACCATAATCAAGAACCAATCCAACACCACCAAATGTAACAACAACTCAACCCAACCGTGTCCACATATCTGCATAAGTCAAATACATAGATCTCATATCATGACTGTACCTGGTAATACCATCTCACCTCCTCAAAATGACAACAAAATCAATAAACCAAGTGACTAAACCAAGCCACCAAAACTGAACATGCATCAACATTGAAATATCAATGGGCAAAGACAACCCATGTCTAAGTCATAAATGCAACATGTAAGTATAGACCACCTACAACATTGAACAACTTGTAGATACATCAATGAAACATATAAATCCAACCATATATTGATAACCATGTCAAAAATAGAATAATCTGAGATGTACTACTGAGCATACAATGAATCCAACATCAAATCTCCAAGATCCGATCACCCATTAACTCAAAGTATCACCATAGACAAAGAAACCCATACACATCTCAGATAAATAAAACAAAAAATAAACCATGCCAAAATATCTCCAAACCTGATCCACTGTGTATTGCTCTGAACAAGCTTTTCGTCAACTATTCGAAGTCCAAAATCCGACTCTGTATGCACCTGATATGCCCTCTTGAAGCTCAAAACAAACATCTTATTTTGACCAAGAAAAACACTATCAAAAATTAAGAATCTAGAAAAATCTCTATCACCACAGTGTAGAGCTCAGAGTCAGCTTTCCAACGAGTCCAAGAAGTCAAAAAACGAACAATCTGGGCGAAAGTTATGCCCCTCCGAAGTAAAACAACAGTTTAAACTCAAGGCATTTTCTTTTTAGCCACCCCTGGTGGCTGGGCAGTGTCGCTCCTTAGTGGCGGACCCGAAATGCATATTAAAAATAATTTAATTTCCTTTCAATAAAAAAATTTTCATCGGGCCTTTAAAGTTTCCACCGGCAGATTTATAACATTTAAAAATTTTCATTTTAAAAGAAATTTTTGTATTTTAAAATATTTTAAAAGCCTTTTTAGGCCAGCGGTTGTAGGTGGGGTTCGACACCCCTGCCGGACAGGGTACCCGCCAACGGCTTAGCCACCAACCGAAAGTACCTTGCCGCCTGTAGGGTATGGCGACAACCGAGTGGGCGGGGGGGTCTGCCCCTCCCACATTATATATTTATATATTTCAAAAAAAATTTCATACACCGATTTTTAAATCGGTTTTTATTTATTTTATTTTTTCAAAAAACTTTTGTATGGCGATTTAATTGAGGGGAAAATAGATATTTTTTTTTAATATTATTTTGACGTTCGTATGCATAGGGGTATGGGCAAATTTTTTTTTGCAATTTTTCATAGTAACAGAAATAGGTCAAATTATATATCAATTTTCATCTCCTGGCAACCCAGATCCAACCGCGAGGCCTGTTTTAGGCCAAGAGATCATCTGTAAATTTCCCACCACAAAACCCTCACTTGAATGAAAAACCAAGAAACCCATTTCACCCAAAATTTCTCACACCCCAAATCTGTAAACATCCCATCAAAACAACAAACCCAAAAACCTCAGATCTGCAATAAACAACCTGCAAAACCTTCATATCTTGTCATGCCTTTGATTCTCACATGCAATGCATAGATTCAAACTTAAACAAGATTTTTCTCAACCAAGGGTTATACAACCACAACCAAAGCTTTAATACCACTTGTTGGAAACTTGCAGCCAATTAAAGACAATTTCCACATAACCCATAAAGAAATCTATGCATCTAAGTATTCAGAATCCACATGCAAGAGAATAGACAACATACCCATGAAAATATGGCATAAGATATACCCTGGGAAAACCCTTAAGAGGGAAAAAACCCAACCTCCAAAAGTATCCATCTCTCATGTATTATTCAGTAATAAAGATTACAATACATCTTTTGAGTCTCCATGAACACCATTGAAGCAACAAGCTCTCTCCAAGCAATCCATGCGAACAAGCATGCAACCACACATCCCGTGCTATGCTTCAAACCCTTAGTCAATTAAATTATTAAAACATAATAGCTTAATTAAGTCACTTTCCCTTAAACATGAATAATTAAATAAATTATTCAAAAGATCATTCAAAAAGATCATATAAAACAAATACAACTTTGTTTGTAAAAGTCAAACTTGGTTTGCATGTTCAACTCAAAAAGATTAATTAATTAAATCAATTAATTAATTATCCTCACTCACTTTCATGATTGAGCAAATTACGATCCCCTGATTGCTCACACTGATTGGCTGATTGATCCATCCATTTCCTAACAGATCAATCTATTCTTCAATTCCACAGATTATTCAATCTATTTCCTCAATCCCACTAAACACTCAATTTTATTTCTTCAATCACACCAATTATGTAATCAATTTGCACTAATTATTGCAGTCTATTTCCTCTCAACGGTTTTGAACCGTTGATCAGGATATTCTACTACACAATCTCGAGCGTTCATTTCAAAACACAAATTCTATATAACAACCATCCTTCTTCTAAAAAATGATCAGAGAATCAACATCATTTGCACTCGTACAAAGTAATTCCAAAATCACAATCAAAATTTTGAAGCTTTACACATATCTTCGATCAACGACATTGCATGTTCTTGAAGCTTTTACACGCACAATGGAGGCTTCACATTGATACAAACAACCCAACATCTTTGTAAACACACTTTGACACGAGATGACAATGCTACTTTTATATTGAATTCATTGTTATTGTTTTATTACAATTGCTTTTGTGAATTCATTGTTCTTCGTAGTTTCATTTCGTGAGTAATGGGCATGAATAATTTGTTTGTTTGTTTAGATTAGTTTCTATTCATTCCTTTGATTACATTGCATTCCTCAATTTCCCCCTTACACATTTTGGCACGCCCGGTGGGACCTTGGTCCTTAGCACTAACCATTTTATGAGTGAATTTTGAAGTTGTAGGTTCCAAAAACGTAATTGGAAAATTTTCACATAGAAACTATAGGAAATTTTTTTACATTTTTACTGCAGTTGATTTTTTTTACTGTAGTTGCACTAAAACTGGCCGCTATTGACATTTGGTGCGCTTTTGACAAAAAACAGGTCCACTATTGCACTTTTGGTGCACTTTTGACATTTGAACCATAGTTGCATTTTTGTGCCGCTTTTGAATTTTCTAATCGCATTTGCTAAAATAACAGGGCCATTTTTTATTTAAATTTTTGCTTTTTCTCTGTTGTTTTTGGATCCAAAATCTAAAAAGAAGTTTTTCGATTTCTAACATTAAAAGTTGCTCGATTTGAATGTTTGAAAGTTGTTAAGGTCATTTGTGTAGCTCTTGTAGGATATGGTACACGTTACATAAATAAAACAACTAACATGTTTATTGCACCAAGGCGAATGGTCCAAGCCAAAAAATTTCATAAGCTTTCATAGTTTAGAAAACTTCAATTTGGTGTTATAAAATGAACCCCACAAATCACATGCTTTCAATTATTGCTTAAAAATAATCTTTCAAAAGCTTTCTAGCTTAGGAAAATCTCAATTTAGTGCTTAAAAAGAATCTTTCAAAAGCTTTTTATCTTAGAAAAATCTAAATTGGTGCTTGAAAAGAATTAAATTCATAAGCTTTCTAGCCTAGAAAAACTTTTCGATTGGTGCTATAAAAAGAACCCCACAAATCCACATGATTTCAATTGGTACTCTTAAAAAAGAATTTTACAAAGCTTTCTAGATTAGAACAAACACTTTTTTTTGGTGCTCTAAAAAATGTTTGCTTTCAACCAAACGCTTTCAATATGTTGACGAAACGATCAATTTACTTTTTGTTGACCAATTAAGACTAGGCTTTAAAAAAACTTCAATTGGTGATTAAAATTAGACAAATAATTTTTTATTTTGCATATTGATATCTCTTTGTCTGAAATCCAGAATACTTCACTATTGGTGCACATAAAAAGAATAAAATTTCTATCTTGTACACACTTTATTTGATTTGATTTGATTTTACTTTGTTTTTTATTTTTTATTTATTTTATTTATTTTTTGAGGCTTAAAAAGAACATTGCAATGAAGTGTATACTGTGTATATTGTGTTTGGAAAACCAAGTGTCTATCCTCTACCCTTGCACCTTTTGGCGATCTTGGGTGACAAAAAGAATTGAGTTTTGCACATTTGTTTACATTTCAAAGCATACCTTTAGAGGGTTCAATATGATCACTTTGTGACTTCAATCAAGTCACCTAAGGGGAGAGGAGGGGATAAGTGATGAGAGCATCAAAATACTTTCATTTAAATCATTTTATGTTTAAAAGACTTGTTATTTTTGTTAATTGACATGACTGGCGGTAGATTATAGATGAACATAATTACTTATTTTTCTTTATGTTTAGCTAAATTAGGAATATATTTGAAGTAATGGTTTATATTAATAGTGTTACTTTATGATGACATTTGCTGAGATAATTATGTTGCATTGATCTTTTACTACCATAATTGCTATCCTCTTCTTAAGGGTTTTGAACAGGGTATTTTAAAGATTAACAAAGTGGTTAAACTCTCTGTTTAATCATGATGGATGAATACACCATAGATAGGCCCTGCTGGATGATGAGTCACTCAAGTCCAAATCAACTTCTTTATAGTCAATTATGGAACTTTTACTTCCAACACCAATCTGACATAGTTCTCTTTAGTCATACTTTAGTTATGTTTTAGTCTTATTGTAATCTTTAGTTGGTCACCTTAAGTCTTGGTAGTTAATGCCATGTTAGAAGCTAATAAGGATATTATTATAAATATCCATGTTTCGGTTTTAGTTAGGAGTTAGATAATTTCAATCAGATTTCTGTAATTCAACAACAATACTTTGTTCTGCGTTCTACTTTTGATCAGTGGGAATGAAAGCAAGAAGTTTATTCAATCACTATGTTAAGGGATCCTACCTGAGGAAGAGTAGGGCTCGCTCAACCTTTGGAATGATCTTGTGTTGGTATTTTGTTAAGTTATGCAATTTCTGATTCTTTCCTAGTAAATCTGAAGTAGATGTTAATTCTGAATTGTTTTAGTTTTTAAATTATTATTCGACTTAGTGAATGTTAATTTTGGATAGTTACTTTTTCTCGAATTACCTTTCAAGTTTTAGTTCATTATGGTTAGATTAGTTTGTTAGAATCATTAGATTGAGTTGTTAAAATCATAATAAGGTTTATCAGATTAATCAGATTTAGATGTTGTTTGAAGTAGTTAAATTTAGTATTTACGCATTAAGTTTCATTAGAAGTGATGATAAAAACTTGTGGAAAGATGGAGTTGGAGTTTGTGGAAAATTTGTTAATGGAGATTAGTTTTTATGCTTTCTAGAATAATTGTCATTTCTCTGCAATTCATTTTTGCTCTTAAAATAGTGTTTAAATTCCAACAAATAATTATGGATTTCTTTTAAAGCAAAATAGAATTAATTTGAATTCCCTATTTTATATTAAGGGTTAAAGTAATCATTAGTTGTTTCCATGAGTCGGTCTAAATCAAGTTCAATAAAGTTAGAAATAAGTTGGTAGAATGTTGAATTAGAAAATAAGATAGAAATAAACTTTAGGAATCAGTTGCTACAGTTTAGCTCCTGAGAGCTCCTGAAAGCTCCTGAAGTAGGAAAATTGATAATTGAAGTTGTTGTTTACAGTGCGAAACACCCCCCCCAAAGAATTCGTGACAACTATCCTTATTGCATATTGCTCATAGACACACCCGGTTCGATATATAATTGATTAAATGAGGCAAGTTGTGACATCAATGACCTTTCCCATCAATAAGATGGTCTCAAACCACATAGAGCTCATCAAGAAATCATAATATAACAATATGTCTCACACAACCATGGAAAATCATATAATAATCACTTTGCCACATGTCCCACACAACTTGAGACAATCATATAATAATCACCATGTCACATATCCTACACAACCCGAGACAATCATATAATAATTGAATCATCAATGATAGATATTTTGTAGAACAAGGGCACACTTAGGTCCATCCTCAACCCTCTAGGGTACCAATATCAAGGGTTTTTTTTGCACTATGAACCAACAAGTGTGGTTCTCATATGTGGGGGAGTAGATCACAGTCAACGTTTATGGAAAATTACATCTCAACATTGATCCTTTATCAAGATTAGGGACAACACCATGAGATCATAATTTACCAAGGGGTGGACATGTGTCTCTCAACCCATTGTTTATGCTAGCTGGCATCTCAATCCTGAAGGGGAGCCATATACTAGGGGTATACATTAACATATATACAAGACTTAAATAGAGGAACACAACACATTCCATTTAAATGGAACACATCCATATATTTCATGTTTACACCATTTCACAATTAGCCATCAACACAAGATAATCATGAAGAGTGCACATTGGGATCATTCTTGATGTCCACTCACCCTTATCCCAAGTCGGATACTCTGTATCACACACTTGAAGCACACACAAAGTTTACTGGTCTTTCCACATTTCACAACACATATACTTTCTATCACGTTCACCAAATCTTAACCCAACACATGGCATTTGACACATAACATACAACATATATCCAACACTCAACAAGGAGCTCACCATAATGCAAAACACCTAAAATTCATATTAGTACAAGGTTATCACATAGGAGTATGCATCATAAGAACTGTATAGATTGTTCACAAACCCATTTTTCAAGTTAAATGTCCAACATAACAACTAGGTGTACAAACATTCAAATTCATTAATTACTTCACAAGATATGACTAAGTCTCTCAAACAAGGCAAGGATCATCATAGGTTCAGTTAAGTCACCCAAAAATAAATCATTGATTTAATGAGAGTAATACTCCTAGGATCTTAAATTAAATGCACAAAATATTTTATCTCCATTATTCATTCAAGACATTCCACTTTCTTCCTAACCTTTTTGAAGTGACTAGAATAACACATAATGTTACTAACTAATTAAGACTAAATTTTTTTGCCAAAGTTCCCAGTGTGGAAACCTAGGCTCTGATACCAAATGTCATGCCCACATTTTACACACTTAAAGCACACAAAACAACCTAACTATTCTGCAATTTTTTTTTATAATTTGCAAATATTTCTTTTTTCTTTAAACAATGATAACATAATATACTACTTAAGGCAACAATCAATGATGTTTTTTAGTTAAGAGTAAAGTAGCAATGTGTAATTTTATTTTAAAAAATAATGTCGATTTCCTTAAAATTAACATACATACCTCTTACCTACTCCAGTATCTCTTGCATTCTATCACATCGTAATTTCCTCGCTTCCAATACTTGTACCTATAAGGTCTACATGACTCGGTGCACATGTAAGATCAATGGATAATTAGTACATGATCACCAAGATAAATGATATAATTACTTAGCTATACAAATCAAATGGTAGTGTACAACATCGAGAGAGAATGATAAGTCTAAAACAAAACTTAGAAGAACAAGTACTAAGGGTTAGACCTATGCCTCGAGGGCTCATCTTAGATGGCCTTGCCTACGTACACACAGTACAGAGACTTCATAGTTCAACAACTTGAGTTTTCTCCAACTCATTTGACTCACCCACACAAGGTATATCCCCTTGTTTTCAAAAGGTCACTCTACCTTAATCACAAACATAACACAATAACACTGATATATGCTAAACTTGACCATCTACTCAAAAGAATAATGTGTCTCATACAAATTACAAATTATAAGAGTGGGTACACAACCCTTTCTAGGGTCCATTACCTCATACAGTTTCACACTCAACTGCCACCCTCTTAGGTGAAGCTAGGGATAGGAAACTTAGTTAAGGATTTACTATGCAATGTACTCGAAGGAGATTTTATTGCATTCTTAGTTTATAAAGGGAAATTTTATGCTAACTTATAACCTAGTTTCTTTTCTCTTGATTCAATATTTGATGATTTTCTCCTAACGGGTATTGAATACACAAGACCTAATAATTTTAATTTTATAGGAGACAAGGTTCTAGGAACACAACATTTACTATTTACTCACTAGCATATAGGTAAGGTTTACTTAAACCATAAATCCATACAAGGTGAGAGACAATAATTCAAGAGATAAAGTCCTTGTATATTTAACCCAATTCAATACCAATCCAACTTTTTAATTTAAAGCATAAGAGAAACCCACCTATAATATTCTTAAAATATGAGTCAAACAAGAGAATGAATCAAAATATTATCTACCATTCTCTAGTTACCAAGGTCCCTATTGAATAAAGTGATAGGATATGATAGGTAAATGATCCAAATAATAATTCTAATTACCAACTACAATATAAAGATCAAAAGTAGTAATTTTCTATAACCTTCATTTTAAAATCAATGGAAATGTTTGATTGATAACTATATGATTATAATTAATCGCCATAACAATTTCTATACAAAATTCATTGATTAACATATGATAACTCAAATAATAACTTAAGAAAATGCTACTAGTGGATAAAACTTTCATTACTATAAAAACATTAATCCTCAAATTTGTAAGTTATACCACTTAAATAAAACCATAAAAACTCAAGGCTGTGGTAGAGGTGGGGCAGGGTGTTGAGGATTCTCCTGTTGTGGACCCAGATAGGCAGAAGAAAAGAAAGGCGGTTGTTGTAGAAATTGCAGAGTCTATTCAAAAAATCAAAACGTTGATTGCTGCTAGGAAGGGGAAGTCTCTGCCAGTCGGGATAAGGTAAGTTCCTCTCATGAGGAGGATGTTGTGGGTAAGGGAATTTTCAACATTGATAAGGAAAATATTTCTGTTGTTTTGGGAATTGCTAGAGAGGGTTCCATTATTTTTTACAAGTTATTTAAATGGTTGTTCCGTGAACTTAATATGACAAACATGAAAGTTCATGGTGTGATGAGTAAAGTAGAATCTTGAAGGTAGGGTTCTCACTTTTGAGCTTTCAACAACAATGGAGGCTTCGTATTGATCCAACACTCCAACATCCTCAATACGAGCACACTATGACATGGGATGGTAAAATTGTAATGTTTTGAATTCATTTATGTTTTTGTTTATGTTAGCATTTCTTATTGAGTTCATTGTCTTACGATTGCATCTCATGAGTAGGTTGGGATTTGTCTTTGTTTTGATCTTGTTCATTTGATTTCATTGTTGTTTCCTTATGCTTATTTTACCCCTGACATGCCCGATGAGACCCTATGTCATTAAATTTAATGTTTTCATTGAGTTTGGTGAGCAATTGTTGGTTCTCAATCGTAGAGACTCTTTTCAAGAATCACTTTTGCTAACTGGAACATTTTTTTCCTTAAAATTTGAACGTGTTTGTCACTTTTGTTTGGCCGCTATTGACCCAAATGTGGCCGCTATCGATCCAAATGTGGTTGCTATTGTAAAGAAAGCCGCTATTGCCTCTTTTATTTTCCAGGTTTTTGAGTATTAATATTTGAACTGACAACACATGCCCAATTTTTCCCTAAATATAGTTGATTTCAAGCTAAAAATCCACCACTATCACCTGGGATAAGCCACTATCACACTAGAAATAGGCTCGCTATTGCAAGTAACAGGTTCGCTATTGACCTTTTTTCTAAATTTGTCAAAATTTGTAAACTTTCTTGAATTCAAAAATTATCTAACACTAACCATTGATTGTTTGTTGTGATTGTGAGGTTTTCTAACATTATTGGTGCAACCCTTACAGGGTTATGGCATGTTTTCATGTGAACAACTAACTATTTACTTTCAGTGTTGACGAACGGTCCAAGGCCTTTTAATTTTCAAAGCATTTTTAGTTAAAATATTTACATTTGGTGTACCTAAAAAGAACCTACAAATCTCACACTTTATTTTGGTGCATTTAAAATTGAATAATCAACTTTCACACTTCATTTTGATGTACTTAAAATTGATTTCACATTTCATTTTGGTGTACCTAAAAAGAACCTACTATAAGAGAGGGGAACCACCACGTGAAAGACCCCAGGTCATGGAGGGCCAAGACGCGAGAGGCTACCCTAACTTACCTTAGCTAAGTGTAAGGTAAGGAAATGCGAGACAAGAGTAACGAGGACTGTGAGGCCTCTCAGTTACTCTATAGACTCAAAACACAGGAAGGGGATTGGCGAGCCGGTTTTTAGGTCCAACACTACGTCTTGGGAAGCTCTTTGTCTGAGGATGAAAGAGCGATCTTTGGATGTTAGCGCAATGTGCTGGCATCTCAAAATTGTGTTGGTGTACGTATGACCAAACAATAGTGGAGACGAGGTTAAATCGACAAAACTAGCTAATGGCCCAGCTGATTAACTAAAGGGCCAAAATTATGTGATTAAATAAACAAAATACTCTCTAATATTATAAAGTAAATATGCAAGAGTAAAGAGAGTAAGGAGGATTTCATCAAGAAATTTGTTCGCCAACTGATCCTTTGAGAAGCACACTCCTACACACAAAAAGAGAGGAGAATGTTGGGTGGCTGTATAGGGGTCTACCTTAGTCAGACCGTCGTTTAGGTGTTCCCACCTCCATAGAAAACCAAGGAAACGAGATAAAGGAAAAAATACAATAAAGAGAAAAAGAGCACTACAAAACAGTAAAGTGCTAACTCAGGGGGAAGCTTACCACCTCCACCAAGAGCACTCAAGGCTACTTGGGGGAGAAAATGAGAGGAACTCAAGCCTCTATTGCAATGGTGTGGTCCCAAAATTTCTCTACCGACGTGATGGAGTGGAGCTTTAGCTGTAATGGAATGCAAGAATGTTGCTTGAAGCTAGGAGTGGATGCAAAGAGTGTGAAGTTGAATGCTTGGAGCTGAGAAGAAAATGCCTGAAGATTGTAGATGCCTACAATGAAGGAATGAAGAGAGAATTTGAAGCAAGAGGGAACAAAATGACCATATTCGGGTCGGTCGGCTGAAGGGGGCGTTACAACTTCACCTCCAATGAGAAGAGTAACGCATTTGTAGGTTCAACCGCAGGAATCTACTAGGGACGTAAGCATTCCACGTGGACGTCTGCACGCTGCGCAGGCGTCCTTGATAGAAATGCCTCCACCGACACTCAAAACAAGTGCCAAGTGGGATGCAAGCAATGGTATTAGGTGGAATTAAGCCTCCAAACTTGGTTTTCTAAGGTGAATAAAGGAAAAAAGGGGATTTTCACATGGGGTGCAAATTCATGCTTATACACCTACAAATCTCACACTTCATTTTGGTGTACTTAAAATTGATTTCACATTTCATTTTTGTGTACCAAAAAGAACTTACAAATCTCACACTTCGTTTTGGTGCAATAAATATGAACAAAAAAATTGAATGTTTTCATTTTGGTGCTATTAAAATGAACCCATTTTCATGTGGTGCTATTAGAACAAACTCATTTTCTATTGGTGCAATAAAACGAACACAACTTGAAAAATTTACTTTGGTGCATTAAAACTTGGTTACAATCTTCATGCTTCAATTTGATGCATAAAATTGAACAAATCATCTTTTCTAATTGTAATAAACTTTTTTATAGCATTTCTTGCTTGAAGCCTCAAAAATTTGAAGTTGGTGCATCTAAAAAATGAATTGTTATCTTTACACACTTCATTTTTGGGCTTAAAATCAAATTTCTATGAATTTTCCACCATGTCCACCGTGATTAGCAAGCCAAGTGTGTATCCTCTCCTCCTGCATCTTTTGATGATCTTGGGTGACAAGAAACACCTTGGTCTCTTTGCACTTTTTTTTGGTCACCCATTTTTTAGGATAAGAGCCTACTAATGAGATACATCCCGCAATGGAGAACTCATATAAGTGACTCTAAAATCACATTTACCAGAAGGCTATATAAAGTTTGCAAAATCTAAAGAAAGTAGCTTATATCTAGGCGGGAATAGCATACCACACCTCATCCTCATCTGAATGTAATGGGTCGGGGAGAAATGACTAAAGCCTTTAGTGGCTTACGTATGAACTATGTGTCCCAGTGTTCATGGTGTTCATTAAATACCTTGTTTTAGAGGCCTATCCAATTTTCCAAAACGTCCTTCAAAGTAGTGCATGGGAATAACATCATTCCCATAAGTCACCATGTTAGATTTGTAGTTGAGGCATAAATTTTAAGATTTAATCCTCTTTTTCTTGGAGTATCAAGACAATACATTTCCTTGATATATCATGTTTGTTCCCTC
>VDFB02159283.1:0-13688 GCA_007258455.2 Sequoia sempervirens | reverse complement strand
CCCAGATGAATGTCTTGCTCACTTCTGACTGAGGCCCGTCAGAGGCACCCATTGTCCTTTCCGGTTGTCCTCGCTTCAGCCATCTGCAACATAACAAACATTTCATCAGCAATCAGATTTAATAAAATAAGACATGATATAGGGGCTGCAGTTGAATTCCAGAGGCTGCAATATCTTTCACGTTTGCAAACCTCAGCTTCTTCTCTTGAATAAATTCGAATTCCAACACTTAGAACAGATTTCTAAGTGAACTCCGATGATTTTACTTCAACCAGCAATCAGCAAATTGAACCTCAACCACTTCGTACTTCAAACAGCAATCTTACACTAGCAAGTTCGTGCTTTTCTCAACTAAACAAATCAGATTTCAGACCTCAGCTTAACAAGGCCGTACTTCTCAAGCAATGGCGCACCTCTTACTATAATTCAAGCAAATCAAATTTCAGGCTCAAAGCCGTACCTTTTCAAGCAACTTCAAATTGCAGCAAACACTTCTCCACTTGACAATGGCGTACCTTCTCTTCAGCACTTAAGGCGTCTTCTTCTCAGCAAACTCCACCCCAGCAAAATTCAAACTTCTCCAAGCTCACTTTGCCTTAGCAAATTCGCCTTTTCCAGTTGTGAAAATGAGTGAAAAACCTCTCATTTTATAGCTAAAATTCAAATTCTAGAAGACGTTATTTTTAGCCAGTGCCATTAAACTCCACTACTCCACTTCAAGAATTCGAATTTTCCCTCTCTGATTCTTCTGACACTTGTCTCCAGTCGTCGGGAATATTATTCTTCTAGAAACTTGACTTTGACTGGCGTTTTGAATTCCTCTTCGAAAAATTTAATTTAACTTCATCATATTTTACTCACCAGCTGGAGCTCCGTCACTTGAATTCAAATTCTTAACTTCATCATCAACTCTGGAAAATTCATCTTCGAAGAATTTAATCAAAATCATCTAGGCAACTCCCTTCGGATTCATCGTTTGAAGAAAATTCACTTTGAAAACACATTTTATTTATATTTGCCTTAGAAAATTTAAAATTCTCCCTTAGGAAAATTCATAATTCAAGCACTGATTAAATTCCTCACTGAAAAAGTGTCGGCGAAGCTTGAAAGATTTAGAAATCCATTCATCGTCACGAACATTCAGTACCCAGAAGCAAATTTTCGTCAGAATGTCTCGAATTCATGGGTACCCAACGAACGGGTTCATTTAATTTTTCGAATTTTGAACCTTAGAAAAATATCATTTTCATCATTTAAACTCGTTCTTCGCCTGTGATCACTCTGCGTTGCTCTGACTTCTAAAAAAAAATGAATCACCTTGCGTTATCATCATCTCTGACTTCATCACTGAGAAAAATTGCTTGCCTCGAAAAATTTTCATCAACTTGGAGCTCTAGGCACATTTTCTAAGAAAAATAAATTTGCCTTAGAAAATATTTTAAAATCTTCTTGCACTTTTGAAATCTTGCCTTAGAAAAATTTGTTGATCGCCAGTGGAGAGGGATTTTCATTTAGAAAATTTTATTTGTTCCGGCATGCCTTACTTCATTTGTATTTCACTCCACACCACACACTTGGAAAATATTCATTAAAAGCCCAACGCCTAGGCAAATTTTAAACACTTAGAAAATATTTCATTTCTACCCAAGGCGCCTAGCACTTGCCATTTCATCCTTAACGCCTTCAAAAAAAATTTTAACACCTTATAACTATTTTCCATCACACATCTCTCCATCACCCTAGGCGTATATTTCATTTTAACTCTCAACATCTTGAAATATTTTCCACGCCTAGCATATCACCCTTACTCTTGGCGCACATCACACTTAACAATTTTATTCTTAACGCCTTAGGAAATATTCCTAACACCTTATAACTCTCTTACTCTAGGCGCCTAGCACACTTGGGAAAATTTAAAAAAATCACGCCCAACACCTTGCCTTTACCACCCTTGGCGCATTCTTAGTGTAGAGGAGGATAACGTCCACCTTTTACCTTGAGTTTACCACGCCTAGGTAACATTTTCACCCTGTTCACCATTCGCATTTACCACTTACACTTCAAACTTGGGCGCATTTCCATGAGAGAGAAGGATGGGCGCATTTCAATGAGAGAGAAGGATGAAACTAGCTTCCACGCCTTGTGACCCTTCAACTTCCGTGTTTTTGTCTTGACATGCATGAACTTGGGCGCATTTTAGCCATGAAGGAGGACAGAAAACGTTGACTATGCTTTGACTCCTTGTAAGTTGGGCGCATTTTGATGAGAGAGAAGGATGGGCGCATTTCCTCTTGTGTGAAGGATGAAAATCAACCTTGGGCGCATTTCCTTGAGGGTGGCGGATTATCATGTTTGACCTTGCTTTGACCACCTTGTGAACTGGGCGCATTTGGACCCCTGAACAGGATGAAATCTTGTTGACTTTCTTTTGACTTTTTCTACCTTGGGCGCATTTTGCCCTGTGTGAAGGATGAACTTGCATCTTGAAAAATTTTCTATGCCTCTTCATCAATCTGGGCGTATTTTCCTATGCCTGCTGGACGAGACTCCAGACTTAGACGAATTTTTACCATCCTCGCCAGCTTACGTGCCCTGCTATTTATAGTAAGTTCTCTGTATTCGCGCCTCTGAAGCTCGGAATGGCCTGAAATTTTAAACACAGCTTCTTCACGACTTTATCAACCTGTCGATACTGCCACTCTTAGTCACCCTGCTATTTATAGCCTGTTTCTGAAGGTGGCTTACTAAAAATAGTAAGCTTCTGATTCTGATAGCTCCCAAGCTCCGATTGACGTGAAATTTTGATGAGGCGCTCCTCACCACGTGACTTTGCCGCCGACACTGATGCATGCAACTGATTTACTATTTTTAGCACGTTTCCAATTCGACTTACTATAAATAGTAAGTGCTCCGTTTGACCTGAAATTTCACCGTAGACTGCTGAAGCGGATCGCGGTGGTTTACATCGGTTTTGAAGATTTTGACTTTTGATGCCTATTTTTAGGCTCGAAGCGGAAACCCTAATTTGCGTTGTATGCGTATCAAAAGATCTCCGTTTGCTCTCGTTTTTGCGGCACTGTGATCAGCTCGTGATTTTGAATTGCTGGGAAGCGGCTGCCGGGGCATACCTGCTAAAAATAGCAAGTTCCTTACTGAGTGAGAATCCTTGTTTGCATGTCACACCATCAGCGAAGCTCGAGAAAAACCATCGAGAATCGACATGCAAAGAAAAGCTCGACATGCAAACCCTAAAAATAGCCTCGGAAAATTTTGAATCACGAAAGTGGTCATCTCGACTTGCATGTTATATGGAAGTCGCGAGAGGTCTCAAAAACCCGAGAAGGAATATCAGGACATGCAAAGAAAATCTACGCATCACGGACCACAATTGCCACAGGCCGGTTGCTAAAAATGAAGTAAGTTGTCAATTTATCAAATTTGGCATGCAAATGATCGATGTACTCTGAAACTTATTTGTATGGTGGTCGAATCTAGAAATCTCGACCGATTGCCCAGTGCGGACTTACTAAAATAAGTAAGTATCTTCGGAATCGATGGGGGTAGGCTTCTTTGGATGTCATGACAACGTTTACTTTAAGTTCAATTTTCAATTCGGCCCTACTTGACCTTAACCCGATGAAATGATGAAACCCTAATTTTGGAGATTGGCCGTATCTTCCGTTTTAAGCTCAATGACTGACACAACCCGACGGACCACCGAGGAAAAGAGGCGGAAGCGAGAGAGGCGAGGAAAAACCAAACCAAAGGCGGAGCAGACAAAATAAGGGGGAGTCCCCATCTGAATGGGGCGATGTGTGAAAAGGTCACAACATCTGGCGACTCCACGGGAAAGTGTTGAAAAACACTTTAAGAATTGAACTCAGATTAGTCTTCCTCAAACCATCATACGGAAAGGTCACTTACTCAAAAGGGGAGAAGAATCCGATATTGGATCAAAACACTTTCATCTAAAACCTTGTGAGTGTGTGCATTCGTTCCATCTCTAAATCATGTCGACTTCCGGAATTGGCCGTAGCAGGTTATATAAATATCTTAACTTCAAAAGCATCCTGGACATTGCCTCGCTGCCAGTCAGGCGTCCATAGCCCCGACGAGGTTATCGCTACAATTCTCACGAATATTGCTCCACTGCCGGCCGGGCGTCCATAGCCCCGATGGAGTTACTCGTATGTTCCCAAAACCAACATTTTATGATATTTCTTTCATTTTCATTTTCTTTTTTTTCTTTTTTCAGATATTTCTTTTAAGCATATTTTCTTTTCCATCACTTGATTTCTCCGTCAATTCCTTGATTGGCTGGCAGGCAATGAAGCCTCCAATGGGTTTGAGAATTGCAGTGGCGCTGAAGCAAGATGTAAGATTTTCACCTGCCAAAACCTTTCCCAAGAAACCAAAATGACTCAGAGTGGAGATAGGTAAGATTTTTAAGGTCTTTAGACTCGTGTGTTGAGACACAATAACGGATTAACCTCCCGAGACGAGTTCAATCACTAACTGGATGATAACAAGAGGAAAATAACCTTAGTCCTTTTCAAAAATTTATGCAAATTCCAGTGAAAGAAACCACGTTGTGAAAAGTTAAAACATCATCACCCCATCACAACGGGAAAACCCTAAATCCTTGCCCATTCCAAACCAAAACCACTTGAGCGGACAACTCAAGGGACGGAAACGCCAAACCAAAAACCCAAAGGGCAACAAACCAAAACCAAAACGGAAGAAAAACAGAAAAAGCAAACGGAAAGCAAACAAACGGGAAAGCAAACCCTAATCTAACTATGTTACAAAGGAGGCTCTCAGAGAGAACCTAGGACTGGAAATAATGCTTGAGGAACTGTCCGTTGACGGGCAACGGGACATCCTCCCCTGTCAAAGTACGCAATCTAAATGCATTATCCCCAAGGATTTCAGAAATCTGATACGGGCCCAACCACAACTTGTCAAACTTATCATGATCGCCCTTCTTCTCGTGGGCCTTGTCCCAATATAAAACCAAGTCAGAAATCCTGAACGACTTGATCTTTGCCTGTTTATCAAACCATCTCTTTACTATAGCTTGGTGTTTCGTTAGATTCTCAAGAGCTTCATCTCTTTTCTCTTCTAGATGCATTAACTGGGACAATCTTGTCTGAACTTGATCCTCTCCCTCGAGGTATTCTTGAATGAATTGGAGAGTTGGGATCCTTAACTGTACTGGAAACACTGGATCCTGTCCGTAAACCAAGTGATATGGAGACGTTCCCAAGGAACTCTTTGTTCTTATCCTGTCTGCCCATAGAGCAAACCTCAACTGTGTGTGCCAATCTTTCGGATTTTTATCCAGTAACTTCTTAATGGCATTCAATAAATTCTTGTTTGTGGACTCTGCGAGTCCATTCCCTTGCGAATAGTAATTGGAGGAAAACCTCAATGTAATTCCATACTCAAAAGCCCAATTGGAAAATTTCAGCGATGAAAAAGCTGAACCGTTGTCGCTGACCAGGACATGAGGACATCCAAATCTTGTCACAATATTCTCTTCAAGGAATCTGATAACCACCTCTGATGTGCACTGCTTCAAGGCCTGAGCCTCTGTCCATTTAGTGCAGTAGTCTGTTGCCGTCAAGATATATCTGTGCTGTCCTGATGACGGCGGATTGATCATACCAATAAAATCCAAACCCCATTTTGCGAATGGTCTCACTTCAATCACTGGCTGCAAAGGCATAGCGGGATGCCTTCCTCTATTAGCCGCTGTCTGGCATATGTGGCAAGCCTTCACATGCTCATATGTGTCTTTAAAAAGCGTGGGCCAATAATAACCAGCCCTCAGGATTTGATGAGCTGTAGCTAAGCTTCCTCCGTGTCCAGTTCCAAACTTCTCATGGAAGTGTTCCATCAACTGCCTTGCTTCTTGTTTTCCTACACATCTCAAATATATACCTTCATAGTTCCTCCTATAGAGAACTGATCCCTGAAGCATAAATCTTTGGCTCCTCATTCTCAATGCTCTTCGCTGGACTGGATTCAAATGGCGGGGGCATCTGTGATTCAGCAAGTAGTAGACTGTGTCATCGTACCATTCTCCGGGAGACACCTCCTCTAACACATAAGCCTGTTGAACTAATTCCGGACCAACCATTGCAATCGTCTGGGCCAAAGCTTGTCCTCTGACTAACTTCATAGGCTGTATCTCAATATCATACTCTTGCAAAGTGGCGACCCACTTTCCTCTTCTTTCACCTAACTCATTCTGCATTAACAAAATCTTCACCGTGGCGTCTGGAACAATCGCGTGGATCTTGCTCCTCAAGATGTAATGTCTAAATTTCTTGACGGCCTTCACCAAAGCATATGCTTGCTTTTCAATGCTTGGATATCTTAATTCTGCTTCCTTCAAGGGTGAGCTCATAAAAGCAATTGGGTGCTCATCTTTTTCTTCAGTTCTTTGAGTTAGTACTGCGGCGCATGTGTGCTCTGAGGCAAATGAATACAAATAAAAAGGCTTTGTATAATCCGGACTGACCAGCACTGGAGCGTCCACTATAGCTTGTTTGATCTCATCAAAAGCCTTCTTTGTTTGTGGGGTCCACTCAACCTTTGCATCTTTCTTCAACATTGCATTCAGTGGCCTTACTATCTCAGCAAACCCGGTTATAAACTTTCTGACAAAATTGATCTTGCCGAAGAATGATCTTAACTCTCTCTGAGTGCCAGGCAAACCAATCCTTGAGATGGCTTCAATACGTTCAGGGTCAATTGATATACCCTTTTCTGAAATAACGTGACCTAGCAGTTTTCCTTCGGTGACACCAAATATACATTTCTTGGCATTTAGGGAGACACCAAATCTTCTACATCTCTGAAATATCTTTCTCAAATCCTCAACGTGATCCCCTCTTTTCTTCGAGAACACCGTTAGGTCATCCATGTAAATTATAATGCACTTTCCGACAAGGTCTCGAAAAGCGATGTCCATTGCTCGTTGGAAAGTGGCTCCTGCATTGATTAAGCCGAAAGGCATTCTTCTATATGCAAAGGTTCCCCATTTTGTGGTGAACGCAGTCTTCAATCTGTCTTCATGTTCAACCATCACTTGGTTGTAGCCCGAGTATCCGTCCAAAAAGGACATCATTTGTGAACCATTCACTATTTGCAACACCTCATCTAATGAAGGCAAGGGATAGTTGTCTTTCTCAGAGGCCCTATTCAAATTGCGGAAATCTACGCATAATCTTATCTCTCCATTCTTCTTTCTGACAGGCACGAGATTGGCGACCCACGTGGAGTGCCTCACTGGAAAAATAATCCTGGCGGAAAGAAGTTTCTTGACTTCCTGATAAATCAACGGCTCTAGTAATGGATTCACCAGCCTCTGCCTCTGCCTAAATGGCTTGCTGCCTGGCTTTAGTGGTATTGTATGTGTAATCAGTGATGTATCATATGTTTTGAGGTCCTCATATCCCCAGGCTATCACCTCTGGAAACTCTTTCATGACTTTTAAGATGCCTTCCTTCTCTTCAGGTGTGCAAACCTTTCCAATAAAAACGTTCTTCACTTGTTCACTTGTTCCTAAATTGACAGGTTCACAATCATTGCCTTGCGTGCTTTGATTTCTGCTTAATCTGTCAGTATCAAATAGCCTTTCTAACTCGACCATCCCTTTTGGGATTACATTAGTCTTCAAATTCAATATCCCTTCTGTATCATATTCAGCCTCTTCAGTATCTTCCTCATCTATGATTTGTGCTTCAAACACTCCTGAGTTTGTGAGAAAATCCAGAATCTGCTTGTCGTCTTCGAACACTTGAAAATTCTTTATGTTATCAGGGATCGCCGGGGTTGAAACCAACTCTACTGTAAATTTCTTTAATCCCTCCATTGCCAGTGGTTCCAAAGAGCTGGCAGCTTGTGCCAAAGAGTTTGCAACGGTATTTTTAGATCTGTATACTTGCTTTATGTTGAATGCATCAAAACTCTCTATTAGGTCCCAAACTCTGTTCCGATAACGATTCAATCTCTTGTCATGGCAGGCGAACTGCTTCCTTACTTGTCGGACCACAATGTCAGAATCTCCAATAGCATGTACAATCTTGGCTCCTTTCTGAATTGCAAGGAGTAATGGATCAAGGACTCATATTCAGCAACGTTGTTGGTGCATAAAAACTGGAGCCTATAGGAACCCAAATAAGCTTCTCCTGTTGGGCTAACCAATTCAAATCCTGCTCCGTTTCCTTTCTTTGACTTTGATCCATCAAACCTTAAAGTCCACACTTGATTCTCTGTAGGGGTATTGGGAGACTGAACACACGTTTCTTCTTGATTGCAGACCTCTGGAGTCTTTTCTTTATCTTTTGACTGAGTCGTATCATTTCTTGAAACACTATTCTCTTCATTCATCTTTTGATGTTCTATTAGAATCTCCTTTTCTTCATTCGTCTCCTGATGTTCTGTTAAAATCTCGTTTTCTTCTTGATGTTCTTCTTGTAATGGAGTATGGGGAACAAGCCTTGCAACTTGTTCTAGTGCCACCTTGCACAGGGCACAAGTGATCTCTGAATGAAATGCTTCGTGTATTCTGCACCAGTTGGGGAGCAGCAAATTTTTAATTGAAGCATCTTTCCCTAACTCTGTTTCTTGTCTTACACTGTTCAGGACAAAGTCCCTGAAATTCTCAAAGGTTCCTCCACCTTCACTATCGCTTGAGTCACTTTCAATCAACACCTCGGTGGAGCTCGTGGTATCTTCTAAACATCTTCCCTCACTTGAACTTTGTAGCATTAATACTTCTTGCTTAACAGGCCTATATGAGCCTAAATCAGTTTGTACGAACATGATCTCATTATCTTCTCCATATTCCGTGATCATCAGCTTCAATCTCGGTGTACTATCAACCTTGATTTGATTTGGGACTCCCTTCCATGGAAGCCACATGTGGGAGAAGTCTGTTGCAATGTACCCATTCAGCTTTCTTGCCCAGTCTCGGCTCAGTAACATGCCGTACCCATCCGGTATGTCAACCACTGATATGTCAATACAGCTCTGGATTCGGGGATCAGCTGACAACTGCATATGAATATTATTTAACTCCCCAACCACTGGTACTTCAGTTTTGTCAAGTTGAGTCACCTTCTTTGTAGTATGCAACGGGACTATACCCAACCTTTGACACACCTTCAATGGCATGACGTTGCTAGAAGCACCGGAATCAATCAGACAATTGTGTAATAACTTTCCAAAGATTCTGACCGATACCAAAAATGGGGCTGGTTCATCTTTCCCCTGATAGAACACAACTGGTTTCTTCTTTTCCTCGGGTACAATGCTCTTCCTTTCATCCTTTTCATCCCTTTGTGAAACTTGATTATCACGGGTGACCTTCTGTGTCTGCTCTTGCCTTTGCTCTGTGGGCAAATTGAATTTAACTCTCCTTTTATCTTCAGTCTTTGGCTTTTCAGGTTCACTTGAAGATCCTTGCACTACTCCCACAAAACCTTGCGACTGCTGTGGAGCTTCCCAAGCGTTGAACGGCGCGTAAGGCACTTCCTCCACCATGTTTGCATTCTGCACAGGACAGGATTGTACATTTACTGGAGGATTCCTTGATGAACTGGGTGCTTCTTGAGGTGTACTCTTTGCAACTGGTGTCTCATATAGACTTCCCAAAATTGTATCTCTAACCTCAGAGATTTTCATCAACTCGTACAAGGGAAGACTAACCTTTATCTTCTTAACTTCTTCTAGCACATAGGAACTTAATCTTTTCATGTCATCTCTTGGAAGATTGTCCTTTTGAGGACGCTGCATCACGTGGACAGGCTGTTGCTGGGCAGTTTGTTGTCCATTTCTATTCTGCATCACGTTCTGCTGTCTATACTCCGGAGAATCTCGAGGCAAATTCGGATTGTTACTCGCGTTTGGATTCGGCGGGGTTGCAAAATTATTCGGGGGAATAGAGGACGTCAAAGGCTCTTTCTGGTGATAAGTCCTCTGGTACACCTTAGGTGTTGTTCCTCCGGAAGTCTGGAATGCTTGCACCTCTCTACTCCCTTCTACCAATACGCTATTATCGAGAGGTGGGAAAACGTAGTTACCCTGGTCATATGGCTTCTCTGAATGAGTACCTTGAACTTCTGAATATGTTTGAGCCTCTGAATAAACTTGAGCCTCCTCATAAACTTGAGTATCTGGCGCCTCCACGGGACCGTTAGCCGAAGCTGGTGGAAATCTATAATTAGCTTCCGGTGGCGCGTAGTTCTGGTATTCGGACACAAGATTGACACTTTCTATGATTAGTGCCTGGTCATATCTTTGCACTGGTACAATCTCATATCCAGTAGTCGGAGGATTTTCAGTACCTTCTGTGCTTTTCACTTCTCCTTTAAAGATATCGGCTGCTACTTGAAACTCATGGCACTGCAACTCTGAGTGCTGACTTGTGTTATGAAGCCGACACCATCCTGACATAGCAGCTTCTGCTAAAAATACTCTATCAGTGGGACGATTTTCTGGAGGTGGCGGGTTATCTAGTGGTGACGGAACTCCTCCATTGTTAGGTCCAGTATTCCAGGACCTCTTTTGATATCCTTGATTATTATTTCGATACCCATGGCCGTTGTCATGTCCATGTCCTTGATGGGCATCTTGATGTTGTTGAGGATTATTGTGATATCCTCGATTGGCACCTGGATGTGCCTGATAATTCTTTATCATTGATTGCATTTGGTTATTTTGATTTCTGAGGTGAGTCACCTCAGATGACAGCCTTTTCATTTGTTCTACTAATTCTTTCATTTCATCTTTCTCCTCTTGTGTCCTTGTTGCAGGTACCGTGTTCTGGAGATAGACAGGCTGTGTAGCCGGACTCTGGGATAGAGGTACCCCAGGATGGAGAATTAATTGATCTGATGGTGGTGTAACATGATAAGCAGGTTGCGGAATTGGATTCAACGCTGGAACTTGTTGATTCCATGCTGGAGCAAGAGTCTGCATCTGATTATTCGTGGTGACCAAGCCAGTGTACAAAGAAGGTCCAGTTATGTTTTGGCCCATATTCTGACTTACTTCAACCGCCTTAGCATATGCCTGGTTCATGTCTGCTGGAATGGGATGAGCTTGCCTCATGAACATAGCAGTCAACGGGTCTAAGGCTGCATAGTAATTTTCCCTTGCATCGGGAACCATGTACGGAGTACGCAACCTCGTAAGAGCCTTTTGGAATCTGTTATTGAAGGCATGAATAGGTTCTTTGTCTTGTCTTCTCACCTCCGTGAATTGACGGAAGAGCTCCACTGGGGTGATAGGAATACCAAACTTCCCAATGAAAGCCTCCTTCATCTGCTCCCACGTTCTGATGGACCCAACTGGCAAATGTATAAACCAAAAGTGAGCTTCTTCTCCCAAGGAATACGGGAACAGTCTGCAAGCCACATCTGCGTAGGCAATTTGTCTATTTCGCAAATGATCTTCGAACATCTTAATATGATCCTCTGCAGAACGGTTCGGATCATGGACTTGGTACTTGGTGCAGAAATGCTCCGGATTCTTTGGCATATCGTGATAGTCAGCAAACTCAAGAGGAGATGGATTGGTGACTAGCCAAGTAGCACCGTTAGGAGCGGGTTGGACTCCCGGTTGAGCCATTGCTTGATTTGGATACCTCCTCTGATATACGATAACTGGGGTTGTGGTAACCTGAACTGGTGGTTGTTGCTGAACAAACACTGGTGTGGTAACTTGAACGGCTTTAGGTTGAGCAAACCTTGAAACACTTGGTGGAGTTCGGAATAAACTTGTAATCTCTTCTCCGCTTTCTTCACTAGACTGAGCTTCTTCGTTTGAAAACACTTCTTCGCTTGGACGGCTCTCTTTCTTCTTCCTTGTTCTAGTAGGCAATTCTAACTCCACAAAGTCTTTGGATGAGCTTGGCGTGGACCTCAGAATTCTTTTCAACTTATCAGGTGAGAATGAGCTAATGCGATCCAGGATGTAGTTGATCACTGTCGGCGAGGAAGAGGAGCGAGTGGTAGTCTCTGATCGAGCAAATTTCTCTCAATTGCAACTTGGATTTCAATGGCTTTTTCTTCTTCTTCCTCCAACACGAAGCAGGTTCTCATGTACTGGGCGTAGCTCTCCTTTGTTTTCCAAGCAAGATTGTTCAACCCTGAAAGAATGTCCTCTTGGTCGTCGTTGAATCCCAAGTTAGGCTGCAACACTGGGAATATTTCTCTATGCGGTAGCACCATCTTTACTCATGATAATTTCTTTCTCCAATGAAGTTCTTTTCAATGAAATCCCTTCTTATTGAAAATGACTGCTTCACTACGAAGAATCCTTGAAGGCCCTCCTTCTAGCGCCAGTTCTGTTGACGTGGTTTTTGAGACCGCACCAACACAGAACAGAGTTGCCCAACGGACGCTCTATTCTCTCTTGATCAAAGTATTCCGCACGCTAAGATTGCCAGAAAGTTCGTGCGTTCAACTCCAAGGTTCCTTTAGTGCGAATAGGCTCAGTTCGGCTTGATGTGATATTGCTGGTATGTCAAGGGGACTTACGTAGTTGTTCAGACTTCTCACAGTCAGCAGTTGATATGTAATTTGAAGGGGATTCTTACGTGTATGATTTGGCAATGTGTATTCTTTTCTAAAACTAACAAGAAGTATGCTGAAAGTAAAAGGGAAAGGACCTAAGAAGTTGGTACTCTATTCTAAATGCAAGGTATGTGGGGCTTCGTCTCAATAGACTTCAACCAGATTTCACCTAGCCTCCGTCGGACAGCCTCAGCAAAATCGGTGCAATCTTCAAAGGGGATAGCGAAAGGTATTCAAGTTACAGTTTAACATACGTACACCATCAGAACAACGCATATAAGTATATAAGCCATAACCGAAGTTAAGCACAAGATAATGTCCAGTTGACCACGCAAGGCAGACTTATCATCAACAAGCCGCTAGTGGTATGGAATAAAATGAAGCTATCTCAATGAAACACCACACACCAAAGTAAGCTACTTGCATGAATTTAATCTACTTGGATACGAAAGGAAGAAGAAACCTTGCTAGCATTTCATGACAAGACAAATTCCATCATCAATGAAAAGATCTATTATCACAAAATGTGTTACACAACAGTCTCTTCAAAAGTTTTCAAAGGGAAAACTTTCTTTCTTCTCCAAATTATGCAAAATGCTCTACACTATCTAGCTCTACTCAACAATCTCTAGCTCTGATCTAATCTCTGATCTCTAATTCTAATCTGATCTGATACAAATGAGGGGGACTCCCCCTTTTATAGCTAGCCAAGTCCCAAAGGACGGCTAGGGTTACAATCAATAGAGGGGCCAGAATCGTGCCACCTCAGCCCTAACCCTAAAAACTGCCAGAATAGGGAGTGGTACATTAAATGAATCAAAGATTCCCACTCACTCCCAAAATAGCAAATGTAATAAATGCTCAGCCTTCTAGAAGATCCTCGTCCAGTAGTGTGTTCCCATTAGCCTTCTCTCTGACTGCCAACTCAACAAATCTGCTAAGTACGGCCTCAACCTCCTCAACTGAAATAGATGGAACACAATCTAACTGAAACTCTAACACTGTAACTGAGTGCTCGTGCCTCGTACAAGATTTTCTCCAAGCAGCCAATGAGTCCTGCGTGTTCTGGATCAAAGTGGAGAATGTAGCGGTATTTTC
>VDFB02159282.1:0-11014 GCA_007258455.2 Sequoia sempervirens | reverse complement strand
TTTGGCAGCAACATAGTTTGAGGCAGCAGTTCAGTGACTGCCTCCGTGATTGGAAAAACTGTTTTTAGCAGTGCCCTCATCAGGATCATAGTCCAACCCAAGGGTAGCAACTATTTCCTTTCTTGCAGGGACCTTCTCTTCTTTGGTGTATTAATCTGCCTGCTTTGCCTATTCTTCCTCCTGCTTTGTCCTTGGCTTATGGTGTTTCTCATGTATAAACTCCATGAACTGGTGGGCATTTTCATATATTTTGTCAATCCTGGCAATAGGATCTTTAATGTCCCCAAGGGCTCTCGGATGGTTGGGATTTTGCATCTTCTTCTTGGCCTGACAACTTTGGATTCATTCCCGTATGGACCTCTTCTCAACAAATTCCATGTAATCCGAATAGTTTCTTGTGAGTTCATCCAATTCAAACAAGTCATGCTTGTAAATCAGTTCTCCTTTTTGTGACCCTCTTCCTTTGATCAATGAATTGATCAAAATCATACCTCATGTGGTCCTTGTAGGTGTTGAAATATTGCTTCAGTATCAAATCTACACATTGGAGAACCACACAGTTGTAGGTGAAGTCATGGATTAAAAAGCATGCTTTCCTACACTAATATTTACACTAGACTTTCCATTTTTTATGTTGTGTTTGAGAGTTTAGAGGATGCCTGTCAACTGTTTGACAAATTGTCTGAGCCAAGTTTGGTGCTGTGGAACACATTGCTTGCAGAATACTCTCGGGAGGGGTGTGAGGAGGAAACATTGAGACTTTTTAGACTACTAGGAAGACCGGATGGGAAGGCAGATGAATTTTCTTTTGTTAGCATTCTGACGGTGTCTACTTGTTTGTAGGGGATTCGATCTAGGAAGCAAGTTCATGGTTACATTGTGAAAAGTGGACTTATGTCCAATTCGATTTTGATGACAACCCTTGGTAGCTTTTATGCCAAATGTTGGTGTTTGGGTGATGCATGCCAATTATTTGATGAAATAGAGATGTGGTTTGATGTACTTCTATAATTTTAGGATACATGTGGCAAGGTAATTGTGACAATTGGATTTTTTTAGCGAAATACTGGGTTGGCAAAACAAATAAGCCCACCTTTTGTGGTGTATTTGGAGGCCATAATTAGCTGATCTTTTTAAAATGTGGATGTCTAGGAAATGCACCCCTTGTGTATGAGAAGATGATTAGATTGTGATTAATTGTCCTTTTTAGAGATCATGCATAATATAGATGTATGCATGATGAATATATAGTTTGGAACCTAGTTTTTGTCATTTTTTTTACCAAAGTAAAATTATTGCTCAAATCACTTGAATGATGACAAGCACTTGGGTGATTAATAAAGATTAGCAGAGCACAATGGTTCTTACCAACTATTTGCCATAATGGTCAAACTTCTAAGAATGGACAGTCTAAAGCCAGCTATTGAGAAGTGATGGTATTTGACGACATCTTTGCTCTCCATTTTTGCAAGACATGTTACCAGAAGTTAAAACCTTGGAGTAGTTTGCAGAATAAAGCTCCAAACATTATAGTTCTATTGAACAAGCCAGCTCAAGCAAAATGCCTCTGTATTTTGAGACAGCAACTGTTGCGATCAATGCCAGAAGTAAAAGCAATAATCACCATAACATAACACATTTTAGCTTCTCTTATTTGTTTTATGAGTAAATTGTAATTAATTCTTAAGAATCGCATAGGGCATTCTCATTCCACAAAATCCATGATTGTACCAACTTTGTGTACCCAGGAGAAAGGTTATAATTCAAGTTGTAGTATTAGGTGTCTGATATCAATCCAACCACTGCCAGCATGTCGCAATCAACCTGTACATATAGGGGAACTACTAATCATTCCAAAGACCTCATCTTGCATTCGTATTGAAGTCTCACAAAAAAGAGAGGTTAAGAAGCAACAGACCCTAATTTCATAAAGCATAGGAGCAGACTGATATTAATGGAAGCAGTTTAGGATATGGAAAAGTCTCTTGGGCAGAGTATAAATTCCAACTCATGCCAGACTCAGAGAACTATATGTCATATTCTAAGATCAAAAATGGAATTTTAAATTGGAAACTAAACTGGAACAAAGTTCAGAATAGGAGCACTAAAGCCACTAAATGATCCTTATCAAAAGAGTAATCTATCTCAGTGGAATTCACTGCACTATTAAATAAAGGATATAAGTGCACATGTGAATTGACTTACCAGATGCATGCATCATTTCACCACCGGTGCACTAGCTAGGGATCCCACATCTGAATGTTTCATGGAAAATAATATCAATTTATGGATGTAATGCCAGCCGAAATAGTAAGTGATGAACCTCACATATTCTCGAGTAAGTTTTGGCAGGAATCACTGAAAATAGTGGAAACAAGAATTAGAAAAAGCTTGGCATCCACAAAACCAGAAATTTTGGCAAAGATGCTATCTTCTGTATTTTTTATCTTAGATGGTGAACTATAAACCCAGGACTCCTAAGCAGTGTTATAATTACAACCGACCATCATTTGAATATTAAAGTCGATATGACCCTTCAAGCACCATTTGATTGACTACTTGATCAAAACTAGTGTAATTCAAGACTTAGTGGAGAAAATTATGGATATAGTGAAACTAGTTGAAGACTGCATGTCTAGTGTATAAGGAACAATGTTGTCAGTATGAATAAAAGGCAATCGAGAAATCGCGACATGTTCTACTTATACCTTATGCCATATAGACATGTCTTCATTGTCACACTCACGATGAAGGAAAAAAAATCCTACCGAGATTAGGATTCCAGTCAGATTGTTGAAACATAATGCAGCTGCAGATCAAAACAACAAGGTTTCATGTTTCAATGGTTAAAATGCAACAAAGAGAGAAAGCAATAGAAACCGAAACAACTCCAGACAATGTATCTTCCAACTCACCTCTTATTAGATAAGAAAAGATCTGTGCTTGGTGAGCTAGCATGTCTCTAGGCACAAATAACCACAGGGAAGTAGCTTAATGTTTTATCTGACTTCAAAGGCATCATAAGCATACATAGCAATTTGTAATTTACAGAAATTCCAGTCATTTGATTGGGTGTCTTCACGAGTGACTAGTATGGATGTTATTTTCTGGATAAGACCACATAAAAGAACCTCTGCAGTTTGTCCAGAAACTCATATGTGGATGTGATTCTCACTGATTTTCCAAATTTATTTTATTAATTAGTAAGTGAATCTCCATTCATCATCAATCATACATCTCAAATTTTATTTGGTGGATAGTTATATTTTCATCTGTTGCAATGTTTGGTTGCAACAGAATTCATGTATATTTAAAGGTAAAGCATTCATTGAACTATATCATTCTAAGTCTTAGGGAAAATATGGTGAAGATGACAATGGCATTCATATAAAATATTTCATATAATGTTATTAAGTGTCTTCACAATCAATATGGCTGCAGTCCACCAGGACATCCCAATATTAGTTGAGATGTTCAACAGATGACTTCCAACTCATCATCAATAATGCACCTTAAATATAAAAAAAAAATAATTTAGTTGAGGGCACCTTCTTTTATCTGTTGGAATATTTAGTTATAATGAATTCATGTGTCTTCAAAGGTAATATGCATTCATCAAACTATGTTATTCAAAGGCTTTAAAAAAATACTGTGAAGATGGTCACAATCTCGTTGGCAAATAATTCATAGAAGCTTGTAGAGTGGTGAATATGGATGCAATTCTCCCCAGCACACCAATTTTAATTGAGTTAATTAGGATATGCCTATCCACTCATCATCAATTGTGTATCTCAAATTTTATTTGGTGAAGGGAAACTCATTTCATTTAGTGAAACATTAGGTTGGAACACTGTAACAGAACTCAATCTTCAATGGTGTTAAGCATTCATTGAACTATATTATTCAAAGGCTTTGGGAAATTCGTGTGAAGATGGCCGCACTATTGTTAGAAAAATATTTCATATGATTTTCTCACAAAATGGGAGCATTTTCTTATGTGGAAATGAGATTTCACTCTATTACATGCTTATGTGGCACCTGTTGTTCTAAGGCCTTCAACATGTTCAGCTTTTTTTCTTAATCTTAGTTTTACTGGGACCTCACCTGACAATCTGGGTGTACTAATAAGGGTGGACATGTTTTTCAAGATAGGCAGGGTATTATACTGTTCTTGGCTCCAAATTGTAGTCAATTCAAAGAGTCAACCAATAATGCAACCAAGCTTAAAACAGATCTGTTTGGTAAAAAAATGGTTCTAAGAGTGAATCAGTCTATTTCAGATTTAAGGCAGATCTGTCAGGTTAAAAAACCAGTAAAGTGATTCAGTCTGTTGCAGATATAAGGAAGATCTCAGTCTATTGCAGATTAAAGGAAGATATGTTTGGTAAAAAATTCTATTACAGCATGAGAGTTTACTTGAACATTATTCTAAATTGTTGAACCTATATTGCTATTAATATTAAGTCAAATTGCAAATTGGTACCTTCAGCCATTACTACTCAAAGCAAGACTACTTATTTGAGATTCTCTCGTGTGGACTTGTTGCAGATTTGAAAGGGTTACTTCTGTTACAATATAATTTGCTAAACTAGAATCAAATCTTTGTCCCAGGAAAGCAGATGGTGGTTATATTAGAAGTCATTGGTCGCATGATGCCTTGTGCAATTTAGTCTAAAAAGATATGAACTCCAGTCTCTGGTTTACATGTCTTATGATTAATGTATACTGTTGACAATATAATTTATGGTCAATGTATATGTTGGAAACACAGTGATATGGTTTGTTTCACTCCCACATGATATTATGTATCTTAGGAACAACTCCAAGTTAAGGGAAAATTATAATACTATATCAAACATGTGCATTATTCATGGATTGACTGTGTATTAGAATATTTTTTTCTCTGCCCAGAAATATCCAGATTCAAATCACCTTTCTCCGTATATATACAAGAAAAAACCTATACAACTCTTAGCTGGTCCAGAAATAAGATGATTCTTCTATCAAACATATGATGAACTGTCAAACCATTACATACTGCTTAATTTGTTTAGCAGTATCTTCTCTGTTTTTCAAGCACAATTGTCACATTGCAAGAACTTTTGAAATGGTAAATAGAACTTTGTTCCCTGGAAACTTTCCAGCATAAACAAAATTCTTTAGCGTATCCCAGAAATCACTCTTCTATAGTCCCTTCTATGGCACATTGCTTGTACGTTAAGTTGGGAAAGAAACCTAACTACAAGTAAGTAAAATATTGAAAACATGCACAGCCTAAAAAAGAGATAAACACAAGGGAGACAAAATATTTATATATATTTGATTTTCTATTTCATCAAAAAGATTACATTCAAAAACTCGTGAGCTAATGCCTCAGACATGCTTCATACAAAATCGGCAAGTTTCGACGATCTTCTTCTCGCTGTTGAAACATTCTGAGTTAATCGAAAAGCACTTACCAACATTCCTCTCTCGCTACTGTGTGTTCTCCCGAACTTCTACTATATTCTACTCAACATTCTTCCTCTCTATCTTTGTCTCCTTCTCCTCTATGTCCGCTGAATAATCATTCTATTCTTCTTTTGTCTTTTGTTTCCTTTTTAAAAAACTGGTGCCCAATTCAAATTCAACCACCACAATTAATTTTGTTGTTGTCCAGCAAGGTGGTCAGACACGGCAAGGGGGAAACTGCCCAAATTTGATTTCATCAGATGGGGCATTAAATGCATTTTCCTATTGCAGCTCTAAATTAGATATTCCAACACTCCCCCTTAATTTTGAGCTATTCTGCTCTTCATTTGCATTTGAGACTGTTGACGGAAAAACTTCTGGAGCAAAATTTTTGGTGCTCATCAGTTTGCAAAAGTTCCGGAGCAACGGACCAAAGGTTCCGGAGCACCGGTGCAAAGTTTCTGGAGCAAGCCTTTGTGCGTCTATTTTGCATTCTGGAACTATTTTATGAAGTTCCAGAGCATCTATCTTTTTCTGTGCTTCCTAGAACCAAAGTTCCGGAGCATCTGCCTTTTTCCTGTGTCTTCTAGAACCAAAGTTCTGGAGCATTTTTCTTTTCTGTGCTGTGCTTTTTTGTGCTTCCTAGAACCAAAGTTCCAAAGCATCCGCGTTTTTCTGAATTTTCTAGAACTAAATTTCTGGAGCATTCTTGCATACCAAGCCTATTTCTTAGGCATTCAAAGGATTCTTTTGACAATGCCTTTGTGAAAATATTCGTGAGCTACTGCTAAGATCTGCAATAATGAAGTTGAATCTCTCCATGCTCAACCAACTCTCTTATGAAATGATATCAAATTTTGATATGCTTGCTTCACCCATGAAAGACAGGAATCTTTGTCAATGCAATAGAAGATACGTTGTCACAAAATATGGTTGTACCATCCTCTTGTTGCTCATTCAAATCAACAAGGATTCTTCTAAGCCAAATAGCATGACATGCTGTTGTATTTGCTGCTATGTATTTCGCTTCGGCTGTGGAAAGAGAAACTATGGGATGCTTCTTTGATGCCCATGATATTACTCTTGAACCCATGTGGAACAAGTATCCCGAAGTGCTTTTTTTGTCATCTACATTTCCTGCCCAATCACTATCTGTGTATCCAATCAGCTGAAACTCATTGGAGGCAGTGTACTTAATGCCATAGCCTTTCGTGCCATTGACATACCTTATAATTCTTTTTCCTGCTTGCCAATGTGTGTCCTTAGGTTGCTCCATAAACCTAGAAATCAGGCTTACCGCATACATCAAATATGGTCTTGTTGCTGTCAAATACATGAGGCTTCCAACCATGCTCTTGTAGAGGGTTGGGTTTACATTATTGTTGTCCTCTTTGCTTAATTTCAGACCTGTAGCTATTGGGGTTGGGGCTGGTTTGCTGTCCAACATTCTAAATCTTTTCAAGATTTGTTTAGCATAATTTGTTTGTGAAATAAAGATGCCATGATCTGTTTGTTGGACTTCTATGCCTAGGAAATATTTTAGCAAACCTAGGTCTATCATTTCAAACTCATTTTTCATTGCCTCTTTGAAATCAGAAATGAAAAGATTACTATTTCCTGTGAAAATTAAATCATCTACATACAAAACAGCAATAAGAATCTCACCATTGGCTGCCTTGATGTAGAGTGTGGGCTCACTACCACTTTTGCTAAAGCCATTGATTAGAAGGTATGAATCAATTATGTTGTACCATGCCCGTGGTGCTTGTTTTAGCTCGTAAAGAGCTTTCCAAAGCTTGTAGACCTTGTCTTCTTTACCTGGAACTTCATAGCCAGGTGGCTGCTCCACATACACCTCTTCTTTTAACACTCCATTCAAGAAGGCTGATTTCACATCCATTTGTAATACTTTCCATTCGTGTTGGGCTGCAATTGCTAAGACTGCCCACACTGTTTCCAGCCTTACAACTGGTGCATATGTTTCATCATAGTCTCTTCCAGGTTACTGTTTGTATCCCTTAACAACCAGCCTTGCCTTATGTCTTTCAATTTTACCATTAGCAGTGCATTTTGTCTTATAGACCCACTTAACACCAATGACTGATTTCCCTTTGGGTAAATCAACGAGCTCCCATGTTTTGTTTCTTACTATAGCATCCATCATCCATCTCTTCATCCATGGCATTACACCATTTTTCCTCTTTCACGGCTTCTTCAAAATACATTGGATCACTATAAGAAAACATAGCAAAATCTGAATTTTCATCAAATTCATCATACCTTTCGCTATCATAAATTTCCCTCATGCTTCTAGTCTTCCGTGGCATCAATGATGCAAGCGTAGGATCAAATTTTTTGGAGCTACTTGACTGCTGGATTGATGAAGAAGACTGCTATTGTGAACTTCCGGAGCATCTTCCATGCTGGAAGTTTCCAGAGCAACTTTCCTGCTAAAAGTTTTTGGAGCTGCTGCTGCTATTTTTTGAACTATTACCATGTTGTAAAGTTCTGGAGCATCTCCCTTCTGTAGCTTCTTCATCCTCAAGAGGTATTGAAACTGAAATACCTGTGTTGCTATCAATTGTGCCATCCCATGACTCATTTTCAATGAATTCAACGTCCCTGCTGATCACCACTTTCTTGGTGATGGGATTATACAATCTATAGGCTTTGGATTCTTCACTATAGTCTATGAAAATGCATTTTTCTCCTTTTTCATCAAATTTCTGCCTTTTCTCTTTTGGCACGAGTGCATATGCCACACATCCAAATATTCTCAAATTCTCAACACTCCATTTGCATTTCGTCCACGCTTTTTGTGGGATTCTATTACGAACAGCCTTTGTGGGGAACCTATTCAAGATGTAAACTATTGTTGCTACAACATCACCCCAATACTCATTAGACAAACCTTTTTCCTTCAACATGCTTGCTGCCATCTCTATGATGGTTCTATTCTTTCTTTCAACCACTCCATTTTGTTGTAGAGTATACCAGGCTGTGAGTTGTCTCTGAATACCATGAAACTTGCAAAAATTCATAAACTCATGAGAGATATACTCTCCCCCTCTGTCCATTCTGAGGAATTTGATATAATGGCCGCTTTTCTTTTCAGCCAAGGCCTTAAACTCTTTGAAATTTTCAAATGCATCTGATTTGTTCTTCAAAAGATACACCCAGATTTTTCTACTATAGTCATCTATGAGTGTCATAAAATAAACATTTCCTCCTAGGGTTGGGGTCTTCATGGGACCACACAAATCTGAATGCACCAATTCTAATGGTGCTCTAGCTCTCCTAGAATGCCTTGATTGAAAACGCTGCCTATGTTGTTTACCTAGGATGCATGCTTCACACTTTCCATCGGGCTCTACAATTGCTGGTAGGCCCCTAACCATATCTTTTTTAGCTAAAAGATTTAAACTAGAATAACTTAGATGCCCATACCTCAAATGCCAAAGCTTGGATGGGTCTTGGATGATTGTCTTGAAGGCTGACTGCTGCAAGCCTGTTGACTGTGCTGAGATTTGCATTTTGAGGGGAAACATTCGATTCCTTGCCATTTGGACCGTTGCCATAACTTTCTTGCTTCCATCTCTGTCATAGATGATGCATTCCCCTTTCTCCATTAGCACTCTATATCCATTTTAGACCATCTGTCCAATGCTCAAGAGATTGTGTTTCATTCCTAGGGCATAAAAGACATCATGAAGTTGTCTTTCTTCACCATGCTTGGTTTGTAGGCACACTATGCCCTTGCCCATGACTGAAACTTTCTCATTGTTTCCCATTTTGATTTCAAACTTAATGTTGTGGTCAATGGAGGCAAATAAATTTCTATTACCACTCATGTGGTTACTACAACCACTGTCCAAGTACCAAACTTCAGCGCTGTTTTGTTCTGCAAGATTGCATGCAATGAACACTTGAGACTGTTTTTCATTTTCAGCCTTGTTCTCGTTTGCCACGTTTGCATTTTGACTCCCTTGGTCATGTTGTTTCTTCCTACATTCACTTGCATAATGACCATACTTGTGACAATAGTAACATTGCACATTGCTCTTATTAGTTCTTTGATTTGAGCTACTATTTTTCTTTATGTTTTGGAAGTCCGATTGGGAGGTGCTTGCCTCCTCCTGACTGTTTGAGCCTCCTTTTCTGGAGTTGCTTCTACCTCTGCCTCTTTGACCTCTTCCTCTGCCATTTCTTCCTCTTCCTTTGCCTCTCACATTTGCTTGTGCTTTGAAGGCTTGTTCCTGGGAAGAATTTGCAGACCTATTTAGGCGTTGCTCATGGGTTTGAAGTGAACCCATTAACTCATCAACAGATAATGTTGAGAGGTCCTTTGCCTCTTCTATGGCAATAACCACCAGGTCAAATTTTGTGGGTAAACTTTTGAGAATCTTCTCCACAATTTTCTTCTCTTCCATGGTTTCTCCATTTATCCTCAATTGGTTAATCAAGGTGGAAGCCCTTGTATGAAAATCTAAAATGGACCCACTGTCCTTCATTTGCATGGTCTCAAATTCTCTCCTTTGCAGCTGGAGTTTCACTGACCTGACTTTCTCAGACCCTTTGCAGGTGGTTTGAAGTGTTTCCCATGCTTCTTTTGCATAACTAGTTGCTGCTATTCGAGGAAAGATAGCCTCTGTCAAGGCTACCTCAATCAGATTGAGGGCTTTGGCATCATTCTTCCTTGTCTCCTTCAACTAGTTCTTTTGAGCATTGCTCAATGCTGCAAATGCATTTGGGTTAGTCACATCTGTGAACCCATTTGCTACTAATTCCCATAAATCATTTTCTACTAGAATGGTTTTCATTTTCTTTGCCCAGACATCATAATTTTTTCCATCAAATATAGGTGGCTATTGCCAACTCCTACTGCCTCCAAAATGCATTTGCTAAATGGGGAAGAACTACATATACCCAGATAAAATCTAAGGCTTTTCTTTACTGCCTAGAAAACTAGGGCTGACCCAAATACCCAGAAACTAAAGTTTTGTAGCTGCACACCTAGGAGCAAAGCTAGGGCTTTAACAAACTAAATACCCAGAAAACTTAGGGCTCTGGAGCACTGTGACTGTTGAAAAGAGTCCCAACTATAGTAGGAAAATAATGAAAAACATGCACAAATTGAAAAGAGATAAACACAAGGAGACATAAATATTTATATATTCTATTTTTTGTTTCATCAAAAAGGATTACATTCAAAAACTCAGAGCTAATGCTCTATACATGCTTCATACAAAAACTGTGTAAGTTCTGACACATCTTCTTTTTATGTGTTGCTGCTACGTGCTGGAAAAATTATGGAGCACTAGAGCACTGCCAATATTCTCTGCTGCTGCAAGTTCTCCTGAACTTCCACTTTCTATTATGTTTTGCTGAACATTCTTCCTTTCTGTTGCTACTGCAAAAAAATTTATCTGTCTCCTTCTTCTCTGTCTATAGAATCCAACATTCTATTTTTCTTGTCTTTTGTTGCCTTTCAAAAATCTGGTGCCCAATTCAAATTCAACCACCACAATAAATTTTGATCCTATCCAGCAAGGTGGTCAAACAC
>VDFB02159281.1:77892-142170 GCA_007258455.2 Sequoia sempervirens | reverse complement strand
CTTAACCCATGATGAAATTAACATGGCCCCATCCTCAACCTAAAAAGTCCAAAACAATTGAAGGCCCATCTAGTGTTTCCATTGAAAGACAAATACCATCATCCTTAGTAGTTGGATCTAGAAAGAGGAAAGAAAAGGAAAAAATATTCATAGAATCAAGTGAAGAAGAGGAAGATATTCCTTTGAAAAGGAGAAAGAGAACTAAAAGAGTGCCTTGAGCCACGTCTATACCAAGGTTTGATTCACACCACTCCTTCCTCTTCTCCACCACATGAGTCTCTAATTTCATATCCTCCTCCATCTCCTCATCCAACTTCTCCCCCTCGTGAATCTCTTCCTCCATCTCCAATTCATCCACCACCTCATCCATCTTCTCCTCCAAGTCCTCCTCCATCATCTCCACCATACTCTCCCCTCACATTTTCACTTCTCTAATTTCTCCTCCTCCGGAGCAAGAAGAAATGCAAGTTGCAGAGGAGGGAGTTCATAATGAAGAGGTGATGCGAGAAGAAATGGAAAGGGAAGAGATGGGACAACAAGAAGTAATGGTAAGAGAAGCGGACGAGCTATAAAGAGAGGCATTTGAGTTGGAGCATGAAAATTATTAGGCCTCACACAATAAAAAATTACTCCCCTCTCCTCAACATTCAAAGCCTCTTCCAACCTCCCAATATGGTTAAACCATACCATTCAGAAGAGGAAAAGGACTTATGTCCAAGAGGAAGAGGAAGAGAACTTCACCATTCATGCTGAGGCATTCTAGGCTCCTACAAAGAAAATAAAGAGATCCAAGAGGCTTTCTACCATTACCATGGATGAGTACCTAGGAAAAATGGAAGCAAAAATAGTTATTCCCATAGTAGACAAGCCCAAGTCTGACATGTTGCTTGAGGACTACCAAATAAGGCATGTCAACCTTGGTGCAAAAACCAAAGAAGGGGAACACCAGTCATTGTAGATGGTTGTATCTGCTATCCTTAAAAGAATGCAAAAGGATGAAAACACCAAGGAAGAATTGAAGGCTTAGGTATCGTAGTTGACATCATATGTTAATAATTTAATTGGGCCCTGTTGATACCGTTGCTCTAGCCCCAATTTTATAAGCTGCACTCAGTAAGGATGCTTAACATTCAGACCTCGAGGGTTGGTTAACTGCTTCTAAAGGGTGAAAATATGATTCATAGTCCTTGGCAAGTGGAGTTTTGAAAAAATCAATAAAGACATATCATTGTATTAGTGATGAAGCCAATCTGGCCCACCAAATGGAGGTGGAGATAAATGAGGATTTATTGGTTTGGGACACTTATATCCCAAATTTGCAGAAAATAAAGGCTACTCCCTTAGAGGATTTGATAAAGGAGACTATGATTGAGGAGGAGAATCAAGATAAGCCAAAATAATGACTAAAAGTAGGACAATTGAGGGTGAATATTTTGAGTAAGTGTAAGCACAAATTGAGCAATAACAAGAACCTAGTTGAACAATCTATGGTAAAAATAGAACAATTTATGGAGAACCTAGGATACACTTTCTGGGAAATCTTGTCCCTAGTGGCATCTCCAAGTAAGATGGTCATAGAGTTTGTGGAGTCACTATAGGGTCAAATAAGTCAAGTGGCCATTGATCAAATGATGACTTGAAAAGGAGAGTCACAAACCTTTCAAAAAGAGCTTGCTATCTTGGCTAACTTGCAAGAGAAGTTAGAGAACTCCACCTTCTCTCAAAGGATCAAACTAAAGTATCATAAGGGGCCCACCATGGACACCATGAACGAAGTCATTAATGCTTTTACATAAAGCTTTCCTAGTAGTTGAACTTTATTATATTTTAAATCACTTATAATAAATCAAAACCCAAGTGCTAAAGCACCAATTTGGTGTTGAATTTTTAGTTAAAATCCAATTCAGAATTGAGCTGTTAGGTTTAGTTAAGTTTATTTCTAAATAAGGGTTGATCACCCTAGTTGAACTTTTATTTTTTTTAGATCCATAATCATGGGACACATGGTTTTATATATATTGGATGTTTGTTAGTTGCAAGTCATCAAAAACTATTTTGTTTGCAAGAAACTTATACAATTTCAATGTGGACTTTCCTACTGTATTTTGTGGGCATTTTATAAAATATCAAAGGATTACACCTATTGCATGCATATGAATCTTGATAATTGGTGATGGTATGCTTATTTTATTTATCCGAATTGAATAACTCGGTAAAATCAATCTTGTTACTATGATATTAAATATAATATTGTCTTAGATATACACATATTTTATGGTGATTTGATTTGATGTGGCTTCAAAATATTTGAGACTATGAATTTACTTTGAAGATTGCATATTGGTATTAATAATGATTGAGAGAACCCTTGTTTATGGGGTTAGTAAGACTAATCTTTGTAGGAATCCTAGAGCAGATGTGAAATGGTATATGTCAGATGAAGGTGAATTTTGATGGAGTAGCTTAGGGCAATCTGGGTCCCTCAAGTGCAGGGTGTATAGTGAGAGACCATAATGGGGAGTAGCTTGTCGAATGGGTGAAAAGTTTGGGGAGGGGAAAAATAATGAAGCAAAGTTCCAAACTGCTTGGCTAGGTATTGCTCTTTGTAAGAAGATGGGATACTCAAGATTGCACATTGAAGATGACTCAATGATAGTCATCAATACAATTCATAGGGGTTCAATGCCAAATTGGAAATTGGATAAATGGTTAGCATGTATAGTGGGGGAGTTGTTCTTCAAAGACTTTAAAATCTCTCATATTAATAAGGAAGGGAATATAGAAGTCGATCAACTTTCAAAACAAGCGATCAAACTAAATGGGGATTTCAATGGGACGTCAATCTTTAATGACAGCCATTTCACATGCGTGTGATAGCTCGAAAAGATATGGGTTGGTGAGCTTGAGGAACAACCTAGCAAGGGGTTTAATGTCAAAGGATGTGGGGGTAGTGGAGAGATTTTAAATTGTGCAACTAGAAGAGAAAACCATGGGGACAACCATGGAGACAACCATTTGTTTAGGGGCTAAGGAGAGGTAAATGGCATTCCGTGGTGTAGTGTTATATATTAGGCTCAAGAGGTTATTCAATGTCGAGGACAAGGAAACTTTGGAGGCAATAAAAAGGATCTTGGGCATTCATTTTCTTTTCTCCTACTATCAGTTCAGAGTGAACTCAGATATAACCTCCATGTTTATGGCGTGGTTGCTTCATGTACGGGAGGAGAGAGACATGGTGTGTTTTCTGATGTGAAAGCTAATGAAAGCAAGGTGGCAAGAGGCTATGAAATACTATTTGAACATGGCAGTGGGGGGGCTGGGTTGAGACCAGGCAGTGGCGTTTGGACACAATTGACCCTGCCAATTAATGGCCTCTGGATTCCCTTCATCATCTAGAGTGTTGACGAAGATGTGGAGGCTTGCTTGACATAAGTTGTAGGAAATATAACTCTCTTGAAGGAGATAACAGGGGTATGAAACTTGACGAAAGAACTCGCATCATTGGCGCTGCTGGTTGGGGTTGGAGACCAGGATTGTGGTGGTGGGGAAGGGAGTGGTACGGAAGTGGTGGTGATGGAGGTCGAAGTTTAGATGTTGGGATCAGAGTGGGAGAACAATATGCACACACTACCTCGAGTATAGTCTATAGTCTGCATTTTTTGTAATTTTGCCATGATTTCATAACTGGTTAATGTTGTATTTGGGGTTAGGCCTCCTTTTGTGCCTAGCTTATATATCAAAAAAAATAATGATTGAGAGAATACTGATTACTTTAGTACTGTTTATTTGATAAATAGAATAAGATTTATCTTTGTCCATTAAATTAAAGTTTGTACTTTAAAATTATCTCTCAATCCTAAATCTTTTGCTCCGTATTTTATAATATTTTGAATTTCTAAAAGAGCAACATAATCATATAGATATGATGCACTAACATACAGTTGGTTTTAAATTCAAAAGAAATAAATATTTCTATTCAACATTGCATGTCTTGAATATATTTTCCAAAATATTTGAATCACTCAGGCCCCTTGTTGAACGAGTTCACTCAAACCACTTAGCTATCCATCATAGTCAAGAACAAAGGAACATTGGAGTAGGAATCCTTACTTTTCAAGAGGGGTAATAATTTATTATTACTTAGCAAGTTGGTTGTGCTAAAACCGCTATCAACAATACTTAGAGAAATAAGTCATAACTTGTGTAAAACAAGTGAATCCATTTTTTTAAAATAATGCCCATAGCTCACATATAATTTAGTGAAATAAGTCACAACCTATGTAAAGAAAGTGAAGTGCTATATTAACACTATGTTCTTTGATCTTTCGTATCTCGTCAAATTTCTCCTATTTACTAACCTTTACTAGTTTTATCTCACAATTTATAGCCAAATTGATTATACTACTACTAAGTAGCACAATTAATTACATGCACTCTTTTAAGGTTTCTATCAAAAATGCAAAATTGTGTAATGTTCATTAACTTTGCTAGTTGGTTTATCACCCCCCTTGCCTTCATTACCCTCTTCAATTTAAGGTCCTCACAACTTCCTTACTTCAAATGAAATTATTCCTTTCTCATATATTTTTAGTAGTTCATGTTTGCTATTATAAATTTGAGTTTTAAATTCATCTTCAATGCCATAATAGTTTGAAGAAAGGTTGATGTCTATTGTAGCTCCATATTGTAATAGTAGTGGTTGGAACATAATATACAACAAACAAGAATGGAATTTTCACTACATAATATCATCTCTCCAAAGACATGACAATAGGCCTTTTTGGAATGTAATGCAAATAGCCAACTAAAAGAAAATAATGAATACTGTTCAAGTTTTAATATGTATGCTGTGGTGGATAGGGAGGTATTTAAAGGTGGCAAAAATAATTGTCAAGACGTAGTTATGGTGGAGAAAAACTTGACAAGTGTGAAATACCATTGATGCGTGGCAATGGTCATTTAAGAAGTGGCCAAGTATACTAATTAAGCATAATAGCTATCGATATTAATTTAAAAAATAAATGGTTTTGTTTAAAATAAAACAACATATATGTAGATTCAAGGTACAACTTGTAATTTAATCTTGGTGCAAGTGTGAAGATATATGTCAATGAGGCATATGCAAAGTTGATTTGTGACATCAATGTGGAAACTTGCATGCCATATTGGAGGCCAAAGTAGCAAAGGAATTGAGTCACAACTAAGCAATGAATAAGAGCTTACTATGGAGATGTAATTATAATTTTCTTGACATGCAAATGCTTCTCAAAGTAAGATAAGAATAAATAAAATGTAGAAAATATAGAAATATGTAAATGAAGACTATTAATTTTAAATTATTTAAAATAGATGAAAGGCAAAATGAGACCATTTTGTGAAGGTTTGAAAAAAGATTGTAAATCAAGCTTTACCCTTACTATTCGCGAGCTTCATTACTAGGCATGTTGCATTTTTCATTCTTGAAGGAAAATATTAGTTTGATTAAATAAAATTTGTTCATGTTTTGGGGGATATGTGAGGATATTGCACTTATTCCTTAGCCTACAAAAAGTTTCTTTATGCTTTATGAGGTGGAATAAGGAGCACAATAGCCTCCCATTCATCCTTTGATATGTTTTACCATTGTGTGTGAGTATGTTGGAAAGTTGAATGGTTTGGTCTTATGAGGGATTCCTATTAGCATTAGTTTTATTGATTTTGAACTATGAGTTAGGACATGGGTTCATTTAAAATTTGAGATTGATATTATTTTGAGTTGCATGTTGAAAACATTCATACTTGTCAAAATAAAATTTGTAAAAATTGTTATAGTTGTTATGGTTGGAATGAAAAATGAAAATAAAAAGTGGCTTTCATCTTTGAAATTGTAAATATTATTTTTTACTTGTTTTTGATTATAGGAAAAATAGGTTTTGAAGAGGCCCCGAAACCCTTTACAAGATAGACCGTTGCTTCACCATATAAATATTATTTTTTATTTGTTATTATATTTAGTTTTGGTAGTTTTATTTTTTAGTTTTTTTTGACATTTGAACTATTAGTGATATTAAAGAAAAACAAATATATCAAAAGGGTCTGATTGCTGTTGTGACATAACATAAAGGGAATTTTTACTTGTGAAGGTGTGAAGATATAAGCAATTCTTTTCTCTCTAAAAGATAATTGACAAAGAATTTTAGGGCACCCTAAGTCCAACAACTATCATTCATGCTATAGTCCAAATATCTAGAGATACATAAACAAAAAAAGGGGAAGCAAATAAATTCCATTAAGGGAATTAGAGATGTGAGTGTTGTGTATTGGACACAAAATTTTTAAGTGAATCTACCATACAAAGTACTATTTCCAAAAATCTACAAATGAACAAATAAAAAAAGAGTAAACAAATTCATTGGCATAAGAGAGGTAGAGATGTTCGCATTAGTTGAATGATTTAGTTGTTTCACTAGCATTTTATTTTTTTCTTACTTCAAGAAACAAAGTTGCAAGAGGTTTTTATTAAAAAACCTTGCTTTTCTTTAACAAAAATTAAAGAAATGAATTTATATAATAAAAAGGTACAATGTTCACAATTTAAAATATAATTTATTGTGACAATAGTAGAAAAATTAAGAATATTCTTGTAATATATGTGATGGAGACAACCAACCTACAAAATCAATAATTGTTAAGAAAAATGAAGTATGAAAGTAGAGAAGTGCTTATGAAAGTATAAGAAACTTTGACTTTGATAAAGCCTTTCATTAATGGAGATGTGTTTTGAAACATACAAGGTGTAAATTAGTTTGGAATACCCTTAAAAAATATATCAAGATATTTAACATTCTTAATTTTTATATTTTTATCATACAAGATTGTTTTCAAGACATCATTTGTTTTTCTTGTTGAATCTAGTATTGGGATTGAGTGTATGGGCATATTAACTCACTTGTAGGGCTTAGCTTGCATGTACCTTCAATTTAGGATACTCTAAGGTGCGATAGTGATGCTATAGATCTAATTATTATGATTCTTTATGTATACTTTAGTTTAATTCCAATCGAGAATTTGTTAATAGTATGAGGTGACTACTATAAAGAAAACTCAACTCTACATATTTTTTCTTACACTTGTCAGACCCTCTTAAAACTATAATGATTTAGGTCACATGTTGCAAGTAATCAAATCTCTTCTAAATAGATTTGTCAATTTGATTTACAAACTAATTTATGAAGTTATGTCTTGTGAATGTCATTTGATATTAATTTTTAAGTGAAAAGACATTGAAAATTTTACATTATATCTCCATCCATAAGATGTACTTTTGTCAATAATATCATTATTCATAAAAAAATAAAACTACAAATATAATTTTCTTCAGGTTCGACTCTGCTCCTGATTGAAACTGACTTGCTGGCTGTTGGGCCCCCTCAAGAGGACTAGTCTCGCCCCGCTCGCCCAGATATCCAAGATACGGGCTGCTGAGCTGGATTGTGGGATACCCCTTTAAAAAAAAACGAAAAGAAAAAAATAGTGTAAGGGATGTTAAAAATTCAAAAATGTCAGTTACGTGTTCATCCTTAAAAAGGAGGTCGAACCCACAGCTCTGCCATAATAATGTGTTTTGGAACTATCTATACCATGGCCCACGGGGCAAAAACCACATCCGATTTCATGTTTGGGATAAATATCGACTGAACCTGTGAAAATATGATGACTTACATAAATGCTTATCGGAAAGCTCATATGAAGGCCATGAGAAGAAGTGTCTCTACTTAACCGAAATCCACGAAGGAAAGGCAATGGCGCTCTGCACCAAACCTCCTCCCTTATACGCCAAAACTGGCGTGAGACAATCTTCAATCTGTGGCCATTACACTAGTATAGCGTTTAATTCAAATTCTTCGTATAGAAAAGCGAATTTTGGAGTCAGCAGACGGCGAACTGCATTAACTTGTTTGGATTTGCCCATCTCTAACTTCTCCTTCAACCAAGTTTCAAAGGGTTGTGCGAGAGGTGCTCGTCTCACAGTACGGGTATGCCGACTAATATTTTTCTTTATTCTTTTCTTGAATTCATTATAGAGTGTTTGCTTACTATTCTTCTACTCCACTCTCACCTTGCCGTTGAGAGGGATTGCACTTTATTGGAATTGAACTCGTGACCTTCAGTTTAGCAAAACTGCTTCATGTCAGAAAGTTTGTACAGCATTCTTCATTGCGATGAGGAAAAACAATGCCGCAAAATAGTTCTGGGATGGAAAATTGGGATCTGCACAGATAAGATTGATTTACTCTTGTAAATCCCGCTGTGAGCACAAGAGGCATCAGTAGAGTAGCTGTTTGTTCACGAGGATAATTGAAAAATTAATTACATAATATATGGTTTCCCCTTTATTTATACAGACGGTGGGAGATAAACCCAAATGACATGATGATTCAGTCATTAAGCCAACTTATTACCCTCCCCTATTTTACTTTAAACAAGTTTTATTTTACTTTAAACAAGTTTTAAGACCAAAATAGCCAGTAATGCTAATATTAAACAACAATGAAACTTAAAAAAAGATGTCCTATTGTGAATCTTGGCATACCTTATAGGGATCGAACGAATGACCTCTGACTGTCTTCAGTTTAACACTGGGACCTGTAAATGATGCCCTGATGACAAATAATCTCCTTTTCCTAGCACATGCTTTACTTTCAGTTCCTAATGTTGTATATCTTGTTACCCGTATCTGCATTAGGTCTTCTAAGTCATCCTATTAGATGGAATAAGGTTTAAAAATTAAAATGCACTTGTTTTCGTTAACATAATCTCTCTCTGGCGTAAGGAGTTGCTTTGGGATGGATGTGTAATATCATGTGGTAGATGGTACAATAAGTTTGGAATAATGACACATTGTGTTGTCAATTTTTGAGTGTTTTATAATCTTCTTTTCTTTTGCTTTGTAACGGAAATGGAATATCCATCATAATTGCATTCTAAATCGTGCACTTCAGTTGTGTGTAGAAGATGAACGTGCAACATAATGCAGATGACATTATGTGTTTGTGAACAAAAGGATCGTTGCATTGTTCATTTTTTCTTCTTCCGATTAACCTTTCTTTAAAATAACTTGAATTCTGAGAATGGTGATATAAGGTGCGGTTTGTTTATTTGTTAAATCTCCATAAAATAATGCTAGGGCTAAAAAACTATGTTGTTTTTCCTAACCTGCATACAAGGGAAAACAAAAATTAGAAATAATAGAACAAGAGATCAGATAATGAAAGGCGAATATAGCTCACTAGTTAAAGACAAGTAGAATTTGACTCATCTTGCAGTTAGATCAGAGAGGAAGCCCACAGGAGATGACATGGTTTCAAATTTTCAAGAGGACTAAGCTGAATGGGGGGATGCCAATTGCTTCTGCCTCTTATGGTGTAACTTTGACTAGTTCTGCTAATGCTACATGAAAGATTCTGCAACAAGTATTACAGCTTCTGCATGCAAAACTCATAAAAAATGTAGAAATGGTATGTAAGCCTTCCATGGGTGAAGAATCATATCTGCAAGTTAAGTTTTCTCAAGGAATTTCTAAAAATCTGCAAGCTAAGCAAAGTCAACCTTAAAAAGTTGTAGCAAAAATATATCCAAAGGGTAAAAATTACAGACAAGATGCCATCCCTATGCCAGGCTATGTAGGCTCATGAGAAACTGGTATGCCACATTTTGCAGGTTCAAATTCTCAAGTTGATGCTTTGAAAGAAGTACTAATGGTTGGGATAAATGCAATGAAAGACCAAGTGGAATTGTCGCAACCATCAAGTAATAGTGATTGTTAGAGAACAAAGGCCTCTCATCATGAAGATAAGGAAACTAATTTGGGACATGTAAATGAGGCCAAGAGTTTAGATGTACAAGAGTTTAATGTGATCATACGAATAAATCTAATGGACCGACAGATTCTATCATCCATTTGTTTGAAAATATAAAAGAAGTGGTTTTACAGTGGAAATTGACAAGCCAGCAAATGCTATCATGTTTTTCAATGTAATTTGATGAGTAGATGAAGGATATATCATTTCAGCTATGAGCCAATCGGGTTTTTGTCTTGAAGATAGATGACCTCAGGATAGAGCTAAAGGCTAAGGAGCTGGATGCTTATAGAATATTTGGTGCAATCAAAAGATCTACCTTAACTATTTACAATGATCTCAATTCAGGTAGGGAAGAATTATAATGAGCCCCACACATCTCACAATTAGTGCCAAAATAAGAATTAAATATGAACTTGATATCCTTGCAGAAAAGAACGAAGGATATTGGAGCTAGTATACATGCAAATAAAGGATATTAGAGACATAGACATGCAAATAAAGAATAAGTCTTCATGATATAAAGATAAGATATATGACACAAATAAAGGTGGAAATTGTTTGAGTTTAGTAAGATGCATTGTTTAGTTTATTTAGGGAACTAGAACAAATAAAACCATGTAGAGGCTATACATGGATTTTTTACAGGAAATCATAGATAGCTTTATGGCAAAGCAAAGATTTGTTATTTTTAGAAATGGTTTCCTTGTTTATGAGCAGTTGAGACTAATTAGATTAGGGGATGAATGATTGAAATTGTGTGATTTGATTGAACTAGCACCTCTACACAGGAGATTGGTTGTCTTTGAAATTGGGAGCTAGAATGCATTGTCTCATTTGTTCTTTCTTTTGACTTACAATGACTGCATTGCCTGTGATAGTTTGTAGGTTCTATTTCAGAACATTGTTTCATAACCACTGTTATGGGAAAGAGTTTTTAGCATTTTATTTTGCGCTAGATCTGTGTTTGGTAACCACCGAACTTCTGAACAAATGGTGTTTTTATCTAAAAGTTACCATGAATCATCCATATGCCTTTATTGTACTATTGTCATTTCAATTTAACATTTGTCCTGTTCTCTTATTTGGTTCATTTAAGTATGTTACTAGCTGTTGCAGGATAGCAGCCTCTATATGCTTGTTGAAAAATTCCCTGGCAGTTCTAAATTGCTTTGAATCTAAGTTACCGGTTCGGGTTCGGGGACGGGTTCGGGTACGAGAACCCGGTACGTGGGTACGGGCAAATTTTTTTTAGGGGTTTGGGTACGTATGGGTACGTGTGTGTGTATATATATATATATATATAATTTAATATATTATAAATCTATATATATGTATTATATATACAAAAAAATAAGAGAAATATAGATAATTGTAAAACTAAATCATTTCATAGTATGATACTTGATCATTGATCAATGCCAAATGCCAAAGATAAATATTCACGATCATTGATCATTGATCGAGCAAGATTCATCATACATTTACCCTGGCAAACACATTCCCAGGTCTGAGATATTTATAAACTCATTGTATTACTTGTAACTGCTGTTCATTCTATTATCTGGTGTTATAAATCAATGTATTTGCTGCTACAAATAGACTGTGAGAAGTTGTAAAAGATTATAACCTTGTCTCAGATTGAGTACAGACTTTCTTCTATCTGCTGTTAATTTTCTGAGGATTAACTTCATACATCAGTTCTAAATAGAACACAGGAAGTTCTTGCAATAAGTCTGAATATGCTTAGTAAACTATGAAATGATCAATGCTGTTTTAGGGTTAGGAGGAAAAAAAAATTAAGAAAAAAGAGTTTTTTAATCAATTTTGGGCCCTTTTTTTTTAACCTGGCCCATGGGTTCGTCTGGGTTCGTCTGGGTTCGTCGTACGCCGGGCGCGCCCAGCACCGTAACTGCGCAATGGTGCTGGGTGCGTACACCGGGTTCGAGGCCTGTGGGTACGAATCCGGTAACACAGCTTTGAATTAAAGGGTTTTATGTGTAGCCGGTAAGGAGATCAACTCTTATTGAATTTGTCAAACTGAATATTTGCATTTGGCAGGCTGATGCAACTCTTGGTGCTGCTGAGCCAGATCCACTTTCAAGCCGTTTATCCCATTTTATAGATGCATTCTGGCGATTTTTGAGGCCTCACACAATTCGTGGAACTGCACTTGGCTCAATGTGTGTTGTTGGATTCTTCCTCATTTTAAGCTTGTTAATATTATTGTGTTGTGTTTGTATACACTGGTTTACTTTGGAGTCTTTCTTCTTCGTCATATGTTTTTTGTGTATTTTATTTGGTGCAGAGCTCTGGTATCAAAAGCTCTAATAGAAAATTCTCATCTTATTAATTGGTGGTTACTGCCGAAGGCACTATGTGGACTTCTTGCATTACTTTGTGGGAATGGTTATATTGTTGGAATCAACCAAATATATGATATTGGAATTGACAAGTATGTAGGCCTTTTACCTTCCATTTTAAATTCCTTTATGAACTTTCAGCATGTATTATTTTTGATGTACATTTTATTAATGTGCTTTTATGTTGTTTTGGTATGATGGCAATATACACTCATCCCTTCTGGTTACGTCAAGAGGCATAACTAAATGGAAGCAAGGGGTTGTAATGGAGTGAGAGGATAACAAAAACTCTTTAACATAAATTTGATGGTCTTTTACATGTCAAATTAATATTGATATATACATAAATATATATGGTATTTAAATATTTGAATTATATCTTTTACATTATTTAATAGAACAAAATGCTAAAGGTACATTTAAAATATTTAAAACTTATATCTATATATTTGATTATTATTAATAGTTATTAATTTAAGTATTGATATCTTCAATACATCTATCTAAAAGATGCCAAGAGATGTAAATCTTGAGGTGTTTGTATTAAATCTATGACATTCGTCAGATAGGCATCTCTAGACCATACCTCTTGATGTTTTTTAGATAGATGTATCTAAGATATCTATAGTAGTTTATCTATAATTTTAATAAATTATTTACTTGATATCTTAAGCACATAAAAATATCAATAATGCCAAAGTTCTATGAAAACAAACTATTTCAATGGCTTTATATGTTATTTTATTTCCTAAAATGAATAGCTAGTTAATAAAAATAAATTATTACTTTAATGAGTTATTTTATTTTCTATGTGAATGTTAAATGTTAATATCTATTTAAAACTATTACAAACATGCAAATAGATGAAAAAAAGATGTAACTTTTAATTTTACTTTTGGAACAGTCACCATTCATTATTCCCAGTGTTCCATGGAGTTTCCTGCGGGGATGCGTCTCAGGGATGGGGGGACAGAGGGTCTAAGTTTGGGGATAGTGGCAGGGGGGCGGTGCTGGTATACATATGGTACTTGAATAACTAGTTATAAAAAGATGTTTAAGAATAACATTTCAAATTAAACTTTGGAAAATTAGTAAAATTGCAAATGCTAACATTTTAAATACTTGAATGCTATTACTAAAAGACTAAAAGTAAATAAAATATTAAAATTTGACAAATGAAATTGTCGAATTTGAGATTTCTATTATATGAATATTGAAAATATGACATGTCACATCATAATATCATATCATAAAGATGATTACAATGAGTAGCATGATACATTGATATCAAAATAAGTACAAAATGCAAAAATGTAGTGAAGGAAGGCCTCTAATCATCCCCAAACTCCTTAGCACTGGTTTTCCTCTTCTTCACCTAGCTGTTGCAAAACATCAAATGGCATATGTGAGCAAAAAAATGAACAATGAGAGTGTTTTATTTAGTTTAGAGGCTTTTAGATGGGTCCCACAAGCCTTTAGGTTTCGGCCCCAAGCTCAAATTCCAATAAAATCAAAAGAAATTTAAAAAATCCGCCTTTTTGGATGTTCCAGTGCAGGTGACGCTTGGGCGTCTCCGAGACGCTCAAGGGACGGTTGGGAGTCCCCGAGACATCTTGGAGACGTCTAGGCGTCCCCACCGTTTCCTCGAAGTTTCCCAAGTCTTGGCGGCGGTGGGGGGACGGCGGGGGGACATTTCTCAGCCATCCCCAAGTCTCCGAAACGTTCAGGTTGGGGAGATGGCTGAAATTTTGGGGGGGGGGGGGGACTGCGTCCCCATGGAACACTGATTATTTCAGTAATTCTTTTGTTTTGTTGTTAGTTTGAAAGTTTAGTTAATATTATATACTTATATGTCACTTTTCAATAGTTTCATTTGTAGGCATTAATATATATTTTAAAATTTTGATGTCTTTATATTTAAAAATAAATTTCTGCTCAAAATAGTTTTTTCTTTCACGGCCATGGCATCAAATGCTTCCCCCCTTGCTATAACTGTAGGTTATGCCTCTCGACGTAATTATAACTATTTAGTATAATAAAATAATCAATAATTATATAAATAAAAATAATTAATATATTATACTAATTATGTAAATAAAAACATATTAGCTAATATAGATATCTTAGATACATATCCAAAAATGCCCAAAAATATTAGTTTCGAGTTATTTACACAAAAGAGAGAGAGAGAGAGAGAGGTGGGTGTGGGTGTGTGTGAGAGAGAGAGGGGGGGTGAAGAGAGAGGTGAGATAGAGAGAAGTAGAGAGGGAAGTTTGAGAGAGAGAGAGAGAGAGTTTTATAGTTTTAGTATTTTGAATTTTCTGAATATATGTTGGCTTTTTTTAAGTTTTTATGTACATGGTAATGACATGAGACTCCTTGATGCCATTATATAATGCCCTCTTGGTGTTAATTATATAATATTGATATCTCCTAGTGTCTTTTAGATACATATAATTAAGATATCTACGCTAGTGTTGCAACAGTGATACACAAATTACAGACAACCAATTCTTTTTTACATAAAAAAATTAGTTTCAAAAAATCAACTCAAAATGAGTTCAATTGTGAAAATAAATATTTTTTAAGGTTTCTGACATAGACCCTGTAATACGGTACTTTTAATGAACGATCTTGATGAATTCAATTCAATATTGAAAGCCTCTGTCCAACATAAATTGTCACTTACATGGTTGAAAAAGATATTAGCTCATGAACTTGCAAGTTATACTTTATTTTTTTTTCTTTTTTCCATCTTACTTTTTTCTACGATAACATTTCAGGGTGAACAAGCCATTTCTACCTATAGCCGCCGGAGATCTTTCTGTTCCAGAGGCTTGGTTTCTAGTTTTGCTATTTGCAGCTATGGGTGTTGCAATTGTTGGAATAAATTTTGGTCCATTCATTACAGCCCTTTACTGTCTTGGGTTATCTCTGGGGACAATTTATTCTGTGCCTCCTTTCAGGGTGAAGAGGTTTCCAGTTGCTGCTTTTTTGATAATTGCCACGGTATGTTTTTTCCATCCATTTTAAGTCACCTTACGAACAGCCATTTTAGATTGCTTTAATCTCTAGTATAAGCCATTAACACAAGCTTAAGTCACATAATATATCTGTGAATTAAAAACCATATAGTATCAGAAATTTGGTAGACAATCTATGTAGAAATACAATCCTTGAGATATACTAGCTCAGCATTGCAACTACACTTTACTAATAAAAAAATCAGAGTTAGAATTGAGCTCATGGAAAATGATTGGCTGAATATGACCAAAAAGTAGTGGTCTAGGGGATTGTATATTCCAGCACAAGAAGTTTTTATATTGGAAGTTGGTTGAGTACTTGACATATGCTATGTATTTGAAAATATATTGTTTTGATCTCAAGAAAGACCCTATGGTTGTGATGGGACGGTGAAGTAGAACTCATAATTCCTCCTACTTGAATGAGTGGTCCAACATCTTCGTTGATGTTTTCTTGGAACTTCGTGGTTCATTTCTGCATGTAAATTTCCTTTCAGGTCCTAAGCTCAAGCCCTTCTCTGATCACTGGCTATTAAACAAGCAAACTCAACTTGTTCCTAATCTTCACTGTTGACTATTCTGGGTACATAAGGAAGGATGTATGTTCTCCACTGTGCTATATGTTAGGAGGTAGCAGCCAAGGATCTGTCAGTCCCAAACGACCCTTACTTGTGACCCTTGCAACATGCTCCTTCTGTCAAAGCATGTTCTGGATCAGATCAAACCATTATTGATGCTTGTATAATCACTCTGTTGATGAGGTCTTTATTTATCCGGCCTTCAAAAATATGTGGATATCTGTCATGAATGTGTTTTTTTGCTCCTATCTATTATAGGTTCACTATTCCAATGTGTTATTCTATTTTTATAGTCCCCTTCTACAGGCTCATAAATATTTCATCGAGCTGTCATATCTGGGTTTTGAAAACTAATGAAAATGAGACTCTGGTATGATGCACTTTATGAGACCACTGAACATAATAGTGCTCTCCATGGTAATATGACGAGTTCAAATCAAGGCTTCTAAATTGAAGGGTACACAAGAAATTTCATGATTTAAATAAATCAATCTAAATTATGAAAATGGCATGTTACTTCTACCACTGAAGCTGATGTTTTGTCCTGCCATGAGAACTTGTTATGATTTACTAATTGAATTCAAGCAGTCTCCTTTGAATATGTAAGAAGAATGGTCTTTGTACAAATAGAAATGATTTCCTGTCAAGATAATATTATTGTTCTGGTGAGGAAGCCATATATAACGTCAATGCTTGAGGATGAGATCTCTAGTCAACAATGATAAGAATTTGGCAAAGAAGTCAATTAATCTCTTCTTGGGAAAAAATTATCATCATTACTTTTCTAATTATAAACCTCTGTGGCTCTTTCGTTTGTACTACACGCCTATATTCATAAAACAAGTCCATTTAGAATGATTCCAAATAAATTAGCCACATAGTTGGAGAGCGATCAGCGGAGGAGTTAGGGAAGTTTATATACATGCTCTCATCAACCTTGAATTATTGTACCTCGATATCTTCAGTTAGTTTATTTTCCCCTCTTTGGGAAATTGACAGACTTATGGTAAAATTACCATATTTGGTATACTCAAGTTTGTGGATTAGACGTAAAACTAGCTTTTTAATCTTTTGTTTACATCTTAAAAATTTATAGTATCGAAGAAATGTCTCATCTCAATTTGTAAAGCCTTTCTGATTTAACATCCCAAGGATGGGGTAGATCATTACAATTCATCAAACTTGTAGAAGTATGATCCAAAGAAAAGCTTACAGCCAACCCAAGCTCTAAGGAAATACAAGCAATGAGGGAGAACTCAAATGAAATGTGGTTTATGTCCAACCCTTTAAGTAATTTATATGTTTCTTACAAGTGGTTCTATTTTTTGTATTATTATAATCATGTGTTATCAAACATTGACTATATTAACTGGCTGTTTCAATTAGTCTAACTTAAATTTTTTATGTTAGTATTTTAATTGAAGTATCTTCAATTTTTACAATATTATTTTAATGAAATAAATAGGTACCTTTCACAACCATCTAAGGAGTTTGGTATTGCTCTCTAAAACTTTTCATTCGTGCTATATCAAAACAGACAAAAAGTCAATCTCTTTATAAGGACACAAAGACCACAAAATGAGTTAAAAGCCAAGGGAAAAATATATCAAACTCGTCACATCTATAGACAAAGTGAAATTATATAAACTTTCAAAGCATCCTCAACTACTATATTTTCTTTTGTCTCTCGAGTGTTACTTTAACTTCAATTGTTTTCTTGAGATTCATTTTACTTAAAAAATATATAAATTTCTTGTGTGTAAAACACCTACTTATAATGGGTGGCTATCGTCCTAATAAAACTCTCCGCGGAGCAAAGCCTGGAAAGGATAGCTCACCCGTTGCTTAAATTTTTATGGATCATTACTATATGATTAGTATTATGACTATATTTTTACTGAAAGAAAAATGACAAATTAGTCATACTTATGTTCATAAAAATATCTTATGATCTCCTTGCTAATGATCATTAGACAATTTTCTAGATTTATGCTCATTGGCAATTGACAAATGCATATTAAAATATATTTTTCTATACCAAGAATCAAATTCATTGTGTTATTAACTACGTTGATGATTCCATTTATAGGAAATCTACTATAGATTATGTCCTCAAAGTAAATGGTGCAGCCACTCTTACATGTATGGTGCAATACTTTTAAGAAAGCCATCTTTAATGTTTTTTTAACCAAATTCCAAAATACAAAAGTAACTCTTGAAGAATCAATGTGGCTTTGAAGAATTATGGAAGAGTTTTAACTGGATACTTATAAAAGTACCATCTAACTATATGATAATTGGATATATTTTACTCTTAGCAAAGAATCTCATTTCCAAAAAGAGAAAAGCATATTGAAGATCATAGGCACCTCACTCAAGTGAAATTATTCCATCATAAAAGTTCTACTCAAGTGAAAGTATTTTATTATAAAAATTCTCTCTAGTTCTATTCAAGAAAAAGTATTCTATCATAAAAATACTCTCTAGTTCTATTCAAGCAAATGTATGCTATGACCAAGAACAAAAATATTGAAATCTTTGTGCAGTGATTGGCCTTAGGTGATGCCATTGAGGGGGAGTGTGCATGACACCACCTCATGGATAAATCCTAAATGTAAGACCCAACAAGGAAAATATAAGATCTCTAGGCATCATATTCTCCAAATTCAAATAAATGCTTGGCCTTAGGTGATACCATTGAGGGGGAGTGTGCATGTTGATGCCACCACCTAGTGGCTAGATCCTAGATGTATAAGTCCTATGGGCATCTATTAAAGTTCTCTTTGTAAATCTTCCACTTATAAAAGCATTGTATTAAGTCCTGCAGGCACTATGTAATGAACCTGGGTGAGGCTGATTGAGGAGACCCAAGCTCCAATAAAAATATTTATAAGACCTCATATATAGCATATTTTTTAAAACACTAGGATTATAAATTATGATAGGATGACTTTCATGTAGTCCAGAACACATGACTTTCATATTGGCATATATTTGGGTCCCTATTTATCACTGTCAAAGAAGACCTATGTTACTGGGGTACTTAATTTTTTCTTTTATGGAAATTGACATGTGATGCCCACTATTAACATTAGGGGGGAGTGTTAGAACATAATGTTATTGGGGGTCATACCCTTATAACATTTATATAATGTTCTAATATAAGGTTATTAAACCTTATATATTATATGCTTTATCAAGCATATCCCATTTGAAATAGTTATAGTCTAATATTATTGGATTATTAATTATTGGATTATTAATTATTTATGAATGGTTATTTTGAATAGGTGTGACTAATACCCCTTAAGGTATTATGCCACCCTTTCTCCTATATTTAAGGAGGTTCCCTCTCATTTGAAAGGTGAAGAATTTGGAGATTAATGGTGAGTTCTATCACTGTGCACTAACCTGAGATTATGACCAACACCACCGCTAGCCTTATTGCCATTAAAATCAGGGATGATGGAATCTATACACCTGTTCCCCACAATGAACTTCTTGTCACCTGCAACCAATACTAGCAGCATCAAATCAAAGTGACTGTCAAACAAAGGTATGCTGACCTGATACAAGAGAGGGGTGACACAATGCACCCTCCAAAAAGACCAGAAACTGGCCTTCACCAACCTAACCAGATGGAGCCTCAAGGAGATGGTACTAAGTTCTAACCACCCCATACATCGTATGTAACCCAACCAATCTGCTACTGAATAGATTCACCAGCTCCAGCAGCAGTTCAGGGGAGACTTTGTCTCACTGTATGTAACACTCTCTCACATTATTGTTTTCATTTTGTTTAATCTTAATATTAATTTTACAGCCCATGCATGCACAATATTTTATCTTGATAAATAAAAGGATATATTAGTAAATTGGTGAGTATATAATACAAAAACCTGAGACCATGCCCATAGCAACCATAGTAAGGTTACAGAGAGAGTACTAAGAACTGATTATCAGCACAAACATCAGACCAAAAAGACAATATCCTATGTAGCACAGAGATTCAAGACTTGAAGATATATACAAAAAGATTAACTACTAGAATTTGATTCAAAAGTCAGACATAGCAGCATAGGGGTAGAAGATTTAACAACATTTGACAGCTGAATTCAACCAAGATTCCTGTTGACCGTGCACTGTATTTTCCCAGGTGAGACTTGAGGGCCAGGGTGACCACTAGAGGTATGTCCCTTACACTAAAAATAACTGTAATATTGAGAATGAGGAGAGAAAACAAAATGAATAACGCACTTTTATCTATCTTGTAGACCAATATATTCTTAGAATAGTCTTTCATCGGATTTGCATGACAAAATTGATTGTTTTTAAGTCTGTATATCTCTTTTGTGTCTGCCCTGTGTTTCCAGTTCATTTTTCTAACCTTAAGAGTGCTTAGAAACTCACATACACTAACATAGTGAAAAGTCCCACAAAAAAAATAAAAGCTAAATAATATACTTTCATCTCGATTCTATAATCTGTTGTTGAACCCAATGAAATCTCCTTTCATTTCTTTAAGTTTTGTTTGTCTGTGAATCTTCATCTGAAATTTGGGACTGAGTCTTAATGTTTGATGTAAGACAAAAATGATCTATTTTCTGATTATATATTTTTGATGCTTCAAGAATCAAAACTTGCTTTGTATAGGTTAGAGGTTTCCTGCTCAATTTTGGGGTATATTATGCAACTAGAGCTGCACTTGGTCTTGAATTTCAATGGAGGTGATTCATTTAACTCTATGAGATCCATTACACTTAAACATATTCATGTCTTCTAGTTTACTGCTATCCTTTTATATTACAATGTTGCTAGTTGCTGAGCTTTACATAATGTATGTTTTGTTTGCAGCCCTCCTGTGATTTTTATCACAATCTTTGTAACGTTGTTTGCAATGGTAATTGCCATAACCAAAGATCTGCCTGATGTTGAAGGTGATCGCAAGTAAGTTGACACTCTTACTCATTTTGAACATTTACCCCATATACTTGTACAAAGACCATCAAATAGATGAGTAGATATTAGATTACTGGAATACCATCTATACCATATTAGTTTGCTTCTGTGGCTCATTCTTAGCTTGTTTGAACTGTGTTGCAGGTCTGAAAACTAGATATTGTTGATTCAAATTATATAAATTCATAAGTAGCAAGAATCAAATATTCTGAAATAATGGTGAATTCTAATTTATTAACTTAAAGACAATATAGTTAAACCCACTATAAAATGGCATGCCATTTCAGAAGGAGACTTGACATTAATATCATGGGGCACAATAAATCATATGTATTTTCCTTGAAGTGTACTCTATATTATCAGTCATTAATACTATATCACCAAGTAATTGTTTATAAAACTTACTTTGAGGGATTGAGCTTTATGGTAGTGCTATGATAGTCTATAATATATATGTTAGACTAAGTACCATTGAAAAATTGTTCCTTTAGTTCTGGACTCACATTTGTCTTTTCTTTTATCATTTGTGTTATTGGGAGACGCATCTCCGACCCCTTGAGACGTGTCTCCGGTACTGGAGATGTGGCTGGAAACATCCCTGTCTGTAGGGGATGTTCCACCGAAGACTCTCGTTGACTCCTGCTGTCTCCCGGTAGAATCCCGTAGTCTCCCGAGCCAAAAGCCATAATAAGTGAAAGTTAAAAACCTAAAATTAAAACGTGAATTGAGGGAAAGTAAACCCGCCATAGGGAACCTAAACACGTTGCCAGGGAATTAAAACATGCCCACGAGGGCAGAGCAGTTGCAGAGTAGGTGGAAGATTGGCTTCAACTTGTGATTACTCATTAAAGATTTGATTCTCAAAGCAATCTGGTCTTTTCCAGATCAACAGTTAAAGCTCATCCTTATCCTTCTTTGAGAGGCGTCCTTATCCTCCTGAGCAGCCTTGCGTTCGACGAATCTGGACACTACTGCAACGACTTCCTCCATTGTGACAGGTGGCAGCATACTGATCCAGAATTCAAGCTCATCCAAGTTCTCTGCACATTTGGCAAAGGTATTTGCCCATTCTGCTTCCTGCTTCTTAAAGTCGTTCCGGATGGCGGAAAGACTTGCCACTCTCTCAAAATCCTTTCTTAGAAGTGGTCCAGTAGTCGAGAAGAAAACCCCATGAACCTTTCGTTTTAGCTCCTCCAGCTGCATATCATCCTTTTCTCGGACAATCTCTTGATCAAACATTTTTGCAGTTGTCATGTGAATTTTCTCCCGAATGTCCTTTACCTGCTCCTTGATTCTAAGTCCATCCACTTTTGCCTTCTCCAAAACTTCCCTACGTATAGTTACTGCCCAAAGCCAGTGATTGAAATCATATGCTGCTCTTGCAGCAATCACCTTTCCAGCGACCAACTCCTCTCTTGGAGTGCCCTTCAATAGCCTGAGGCATGGAATAAGCCTCTCCTGCATATCCGGAATACCTTCCCATGTTTCCACCATATCCATAAGTCTAGAAAGGAAGCATGAGGTTTGCCCATAAGCAAGTGCCAGTTTCTCCATGAACAATGCCGCTTCTGTGCTTTCGCTCGCCATCCAGTCCTGAGCTTCCTTGGCCGTCACCATTCCGTACTCGACATCCTTGGTCACCTCCTGTGATGAATTGAGGAGAGGAGGAACAATCGCATTACCCTGATCAAGTGGCTGGGTCAAATGCTGTATATATTCCTTAAGACGTTCAACCTCCTTATACTCTTTCTTCTTAGCCACTTCTTTTTCCAATCTCGCTTTGATGGTTGAGACAGAATTATCTAATTCCTCCACTTCTTGACCTTTTGAGGTCGGGCCAAGATCAACAGTGGTTATGGCATACTCTTGAGGAGTAATCTCGTCTCGTGGCTTGTCCACCGTAGGTACTGCAATGTGTACGAAACGGTTGCCTGTCTCGTTCCTCTGAATGGTAGAGAATTTCTTGGCAGGCTTCTTGATTGCAACTTGCTCCAACCTTGCCAAGAAATCGGCAGTATCATCCTCCTCTTCTTGAGCTTCTACAGGTACCTGAATTTTCATCCTTTCCTTTCCCGCGAAAATAAATAAATCTTTTCCTTTCCCGCGAAAATTCTTCCTCAGCATAACATTATTTCACCCTCTGGAAAATTTGATCTTGCCTACTAAACAATCAACTGCCTGAGAATTCCGAGAGATATTAAATTTCTCTTCAGCTGTGTGTGAAAAAATGAGTTGCTGAAACTCATTATAATGCTGAAGAGCTTGATTTGTTTTAGCAACTGCCATCTTCTCTCTCGATCTCGATTTGTTTTCTTTTGTTTAAACAGGCAGGTTTCCTTTATTTTTCGAATAGAATCCATCTCGAGCTTATCCAAGCAAATCTCACTGATCTTCAAAAATTCGATTTTTTGCTTAATGTTTATCTTTGATTTTTTCGAATTTTGAAAGAGAACATTAAATTTTTAATTAAATTCATGGCGAATTTAATTTTTTTTTTATGTTGGATTTTATCTTTGGCCGGCGTAATTTATTTCCTTCCAACTCGTCTGGCAAATTCGACTTTGTCCAAGGCATTTTAAATTTCCGAGTAGTTGAAAATAAATTATTGAAATAGTAAAATATTTTAATTTATTCCAACCCGTTCATTTTGGACCCATGGCTATTTTGATCTTCTCTTCGTTTTCTTTGGCTAAAAGTTTATTTTCCGATTTTATTCCCAATTTCGTCTAGCCAAACCAAAATTTAAGCCATTCCATCGTCAAATGTCATCCCAGATCCTTATTTTTCTTTGCCGAGGCGAAATTTTAATTGCACTGAGCCTATTTTCTTCTGTCAAAGTCAAATTTTCTCTTGCTCAGTCAAATTTTTTCTAGGCAAAATCCTTGTTTGGATGTCTTCATCGGGCGAATTTCTTTGACACTTGACAAATTCTTCTTCCTTCTGGCCAAGGGCGATCCTTCCTTTCTCCTTACCTTGTGCATTTTTCTCTGGCCAAAATTGTCAATTTCTTAACATTTCCTCCAGACACCCATACTTAGGCAATTTTAATTTCTCTTCCACCTTTGTGCTAGGCGCACTTCATTTTATTTCTTGCCATATCCCAATTTCTTTAGCACTTGTCCTTTCAAACTTAGCACTTAGCTTCTCGAAAATGTCATGATTCCTAGCCAAAATCTCCATTTTTCATCTTTTAGCCTCTATACTTAGGCAAATATTCAAATTTTTTTCTTGGTAGGCACCAACACTTAGTAAAAATCATTATTTTATCCCTTGATAGACCATGGCGGACTTTCCAAATGCTTGGACAAGGTGAGGGCGGACTTTCTATGGTCTTGGCCTATGTTACCGGAATCGGCCTTTTACCCTGCCGATTCCGGGTATGGATACGAATCGAAACGGATTCGTTCTGGAAACCCTGCGGATTCGAACAGGGTTCGGATTTTTTGTTGAAAAAACGTCTCCACGAATCCCGCCGATTTTTCGTCGAATCATGTCGTTTTTTTGGGTGACGTGGCGTTTTCATTCCGATTCCGGCGTGGTTTTTGAAAACTTTTTCAACTTTGAATGGTTAAATAAAAAACCCTAACGTTTTCGGCCGCACGTTTCGCTTAATGTTTTCGTCCGCCATTGCAAATACACAGCCGTGGTCGCGCAAGGAGAAGACTGTATTTTTCCTCTGGTCGGGCGTTTTTTTTCCTCTGGTCGCGCAAGAAGAAGATGCCATTAACTGCGCAGCAAGAAGCCGTCTCTTTCCTACGCGATATCACGCGATTTCACGCGATTTGAATTTGCTGGGCCGACATCCATCCTCCATTTTCAGGTATTTTCAGAAATCGATTTTTTTTTTTACAGTTTATAAAGTTCGCGGCCATTTTTAGGTATTTATGAGAAAGGTATTCTCAAAAATTGAAATTTTTCTATAGTTTATAAAGTTCGCGTCGGCCATTTTTAGGTATTTAGGAGAAATCAATTTTTTTTTATAGTTTATATTCTAGTTTAGAAATTTATAATAGTTATAATTTTTTATTTTTAGTTTATTTATTAACTATTAAGCTATTAAGTATTAACTATTAATATATTATTATTTTTTAATTTTAGTTTATTTATTAAATATTAACTATTAACTATTAAATTGTATAATATTAAATATTATCACAATAAAAATTTGTTATTGTGATAATATTTAATATTATACAATTTAATGTTTTTACATTTATAATTTTATTATATATAAAAAATTAAATTTATTTTAGTATTTTAATATAATTAAATTTTAAAATTTAAAACTTTAAAATTTACTAAATGTAAATAATAAATATAAATCTAATTATTATTTTGTTTATTTAATGTTAAAATTTATTTATGTTGCTATTTTTTATTTTAATAAATAATAATCAATTATAATTTAAAATTAAAATTATAAATATAAATTATTAAATTGTAATTATATTAATTAGTAATTACATATTATTTATTAAACGTTTATTAATTTAAATTGTTATTTTTAGTAATAAATATTGAAGTATTTTGCATAATTGTATTTACTATTTAATCATAATGCTGATATTTGCATTATATGTTTTTAACATTTATTGTTCAATATTCAATAACTATTTTTTGAATTTTTTGTAGGAAATATAATGGCAACCAGTTCTGCTTCTATTGATGGACCCACCTTTAAAACCGACCCAAATTCACCTCTATGGAAATATGTAAAAATTATACGACAAATTAAAGGGGGAGGAACATTTGTTTGGATTTGCAATCATTGTAAAGTTCAGTATACTAGCTCATACAGTCGTGTGAAATTCCATTTATGTGCCATTCCTCGACAAGGAATCACGGTATGTGCAGGAGAAAATGGTAAAAGGTTACATCCTCACAAAGTAGCAGCATATATTAAAGAGCAAGAGGAAGCAGATGCAAGAGCTGGTCATGCCACAAACCATCATTTGCTGAGAGGAGGAGGAAGTGGAAGTGGAAGGGGATCAAAGAGGCCTCCTCCTTCTCCAACACATAGTGACTTTGATGATGTTGCAGTAGAGAGCCACCCATTTTTGGGTAGAAGTGAAGATGATCCTGTTGGTGTGAAGAGAAGCAAGGGGCCATTAGAAACTGCATTTAAGCTTGAAGCTAGAGACCTTGCAGATCAAGCCGTTGCAAGATGTCTATATGCAAACGGTTTGGCATTTAATGTTGTAAGATCACCATATTGGCAGGATATGTTGAGAAAGGCAAGTGACTGTCCACAAGGGTACACAGGGCCAGGTTATGAGAAGGTGCGTACCACCTTACTAGCAAAGGAGGTAAAAGGCATAAACAATGCATTGATTCCCATTAGAAATTCATGGAAAAAAACAGGGGTGTCAATTATTTCTGATGGATGGAAGGATGTCAAAAACCGGCCATTAATCAATGTGATTGCAGTGTGCCCTAAAGGGGCAATGTTTTTGAAAGCCGTGGATTGTGAAGGACAAGTGAAGGATGCACAATTTATTGCTAACATCCTTATACAGTGCATTCAAGATGTGGGTCCTGAAAATGTTATCCAAGTAGTAACAGACAATGCAAAGAACTGTAGAGCTGCAGGCATGTTGATTGAGACACGATTTGAGCACATATTTTGGACACCTTGTGCTGTTCACTCTCTTAACCTCATGCTACAAAAGTTGGGTGCGAAAATAAATTGGATCAAACAAATGTATGCTGAAGCTGAAGAGATCCAAATGTTCATCACAAACCATCAAATGTCACAGGCCATTTTTAGATCATTTTCAATGTTGGAGTTGTTGAAGGTAATTGAAACACTTCAACTTTTAAATTTTACATTTCACTTTAGTAATTACTATTTTATTTTTTAAACTCAAGCATGTCTTATTTATATTTTAATTTTAATTTTAAATTTTTGAATAGGTTGCAGAAACTAGATTTGCATCGAACACGATTGTCTTGAGGAGACTTGTGAAGGTGCGGGGGGCACTTTCTAGCATGGTTATTAGTCAAAGTTGGTCACTATGGAGGCAATCCAATACTGAAAGGGCAACAAATGTAAAACGGATGATCCTAGATGACACTTGGTGGGAACGAGCAGAATATCTTCTTAGATTCACTGAGCCCATCATGAGTATGATCCGTTTTACTGACATGGATAAGCCATGTTTGGGAGAGGTATATGATGGCATTGATACAATGATTGAGCAAATGAAAATCATCATCAACGAAAAAGAGCAAGATCCTGAAGAAACTTTCTTCAAAGAGGTGCAAACAATTTGTGTTGAGCGGTGGAACAAAATGACCACCCCACTACATCTTCTTGCATTTGCATTGACTCCCAAGTATTATAGTGATGAGATTCTTGCTTTGCCATCAAGAGTGCAACCATATTCAGATCTAGAAGTTGGTATGGGGTGTAGGAAAGCACTTAGTAGACTCTTCCCTGATCAAGAAACAGAGTATTTAGTTAGAGCTGAGTTTGCTGATTTTGTAGCTGGTGAAAATCAAAGTATTGGTGCTTCAATTGATAAGTATAGGATGGATGCTCATTCTTGGTGGTATGTCAATGGCTTTACAACACCACATCTCCAAGCTCTTGCGATCAAAGTTTTATCACAAGTAAGTTACTTAGTTTTTATTGCACTCTCTAAATTATATTGTTTACTATTTTAAAAATAATAAAATGGTTAACTTCAAATTTAAAGTTTGATTTACAGCTTTATAATTATAAGTTCCTCTCACTTTGTTTCAATAGGTTGCTAGTTCCTCTTCAGCTGAGCGAAATTGGAGTACATACTCCTTTATCCACTCAGTGAAACGCAACCGATTGGCAGCAAGTAAGGCGGAAGAGCTTGTTTATGTGCATTCCAACTTGCGCCTTCTTACTCATAAAAAGAATGAGTATAAGGAAGGAGGCACGAGGTTGTGGGATGTAGATCCAGAGCGAACTGATTTGGATTTTTCAGCTGCCACACAATCTTTACTTTCTGACACTGTGGAGTCAAATATCCAGCATGCTTCCAATGAGAGTGCTAGCGGGGCTGCATGTGGTTCTATTAATTTACCTAGATCATCTAATGTCAATGATGATGTTGCTCTTAATCTTCCTAATGACCCATATAATGTCTATCATTAATTGTATTAACTATTACTTTGAGTTTGTTTTAAATGTTGAACCAACGAACAATGAATTCGATATAATTATATACCTATCGTAACATTCAAGTTTTGAAAATTTGATATCAAATTAATTTAGTATAATGGTATTTCAGATTTGTTATATTTATGGTAGTTCTAAGTTTTGTTTAGCATATGCAATAATGCATGATATGTGGTATTCTAAATTTACTTCTTGTTTTTACTTTTTTAGGCTGCAAATATGTCTATATCTATGATTTTTATACATTTTATGTACGGACGTACCCAAACGTACCCACACCAAAAAAATTTTTTTTGCTGTATTGGCGTACTGTACCCATACCCGAACCCACGTACCCGTACCCGATTCGGTAACTTAGGTCTTGGCCATCATCTCTTTGAACATGGCAGACTTCCAAAGGTTTTGGCACTTTGCTTAACATTTTATCCCTTGGAAATGTCATAATATTTAGCCAAAAATCGATTTTCCACCTTTTTAGGCCCTCATACTTAGCAAATTTTCGAAATTTTCTTTGCTGGGCACCAACACTTAGTGAAAATTTTGATTTATTCTTCTCCCATGTGCCTAGGCGGACTTTCTAACCCATTGGTAAGTGTATGGCGGACTTCAAAGAATGTTTTCTTAGCCTTTCAAGGCTTGGGCGGAGTTCACCAACATCTTGCCTAAGGTTAGGCGGACTTTAGATGGGTCTAGACATTTCTCCCTTGAGCATGGCGGACTTTGGAGGGGGCTAGGATGTGCAAGGCGGACTTTAGAACTTTTTGGCACTTTCTTTCAAGCACATGGCAGACTTTGGAGGAGGTTAGGATGTGCTTCCTTCAAGATGGCGGACTTCAAAACCCTTTGGCATCATCCCCTTTGAGGCTAAGGCGGACTTCCAAAGCCTTTTGCACTTGACATGGCGGACTTTCCTTGCTCTTGGACATTCCTCTTTGCTGCTGGGCGGACTTCATGAGCTTCCAGACCTTCCTTCATCCATGCCGTCCCACATTTCAAGGACCTTTCTCATGGCGAATTTTCCAGACTTAACCTGATTTTTCATAAATTTCATCCTTTTCGAGTTGATTTTCTGTGATTTTACTTCTCAGATCTGACTGGTTTCGAACTGATTTTTCCAGAATCTGGTCTGATTTTTCATGCTTTTCACTGATTTTTTCATGCTTTTTACTTGTTTTTCCAGATTTTTCAATGATTTTTCAATTTTCTCTTTGATTTTCTGAGTGATTTTTCGATTTTTTTGGACTTCTGAGTGCATTTTTGAAATTCGAGACCTTTCTAAATATAGAAACTTTCTAAAAATAGAAAAAGCAAAACCCTAAAAAATAGGGAACCCTGTTTGGCCCAAAAAATGCCAAAAATGAAAAATCGAAAAAAGCAAATTTCCCTAAAAAATAGGAAGTGTCAGAATTGGCCGAATTCACAGGCGATCTTCGTTTCTTGGGCCTTCTAAGCGCTTCCATGACGTCTACGCACTGATTCAAGCATGAATTACTGACTTGGCTCGGGCAACTCTCGGCAAACTGACTTGAAATTCTTAACAAAGTGATCTCACATAACTGTTGCAAGGAGACAAAACCCTAAAAACTAGCAGACAACTGGGGGTCCCCATTGGCGATGGGGCGATGTGTGAAAAGGTCACAACACACTGCAACTGTGCAATACCTCCTGCAAATCATCCTGGTAGTCCTTAGGCTTGCTATCCATGGACATAGAGGAGATCAAACATTGTGCTACCCATGCAACATCCCCATGTCTAAAAATGCTCTCCATTCTTTTTGCCGAGACAACTCTAGGAGCACCGTTAGACATTCCCCTGAAAACAACTTTCCTACCATCTATCTTAACCTTGAATTCCATGTTTTGAAAGTTTTGTGAATACTTCCCAAGTGAGTGTAGCCACTGGATGCCCAAAATAGCATTGGTGTCTTCTAAGTCCACCACATAAAAATCATCAGTAACTGTATAGTTACCTAATTTGATGCTCATCTGTGGAACATTCTGCACATGCGAAATTTGATATCCATTTGCAAACATGACGTTAAAACCCTCGTGGTTCACAATCTGCAGTTCCTTCCTGGTAACCATTGTAGAATTTTTAAAGTTGTGGGTAGCCCCACTATTGATCAGAACTGTTATCCTCTATCCCTGTAACACTCCACAAACTCTGAAAGAGTTGAATTTTGATGTACCAAACATAGTTGAAAGAGTACCACCCTTCACCCCCTTAGGTGGTGCCTCATTGGCTTGCAGTTGCTCATCATCTGAATCACTTTGTTCGATGCCCTGGTTATGATCAAATTTCTCCTCTTCCTCACTATCAGAAACTATCTCTATATAATGCACCTTTCCCAAGGCTCTCTACAGTTGAAGCACAATTTCTTTCTCCGCAACTTTTGTCTAGTCTCATCATCCAATCTGTTTTTCTTGGCCGACTCTTTTTGAAATGGTTTCTTGCTTTTGCCCTTCTAAGAGGTAGAACCCTTTGATTGAAATTTGTTTTTCAAATTGGTGGAATCCATGTCCCTAGCTTTTTTGATTGCCACTTGTAGCGAGCTAGGATTGAGTGCTTTGATCCAACCCCTTAGAGGGTCCAACAAGCCATCCATAAACAAAACCAACAGTCTCCTCTCTGATATATCAGTAACCAACACAAAGAGTCTCTGAAAATGAACAATGTAACTATCAACCGATCCCCACTGTTTCAATTGAGCCAACTCCTTGAAATTGAGCTAAGGATCCTTGTTATCAAACCTCTCGATTAACCTTTCCATAAACTCAACATAGGATGTGATATGATCATGGCCCATGGTGACCATACCATGATGCCACCACTCATGAGCAATTCCATCTAGATGTATGGCAGCATATTTGATCGCTTCATCTTATGGCATTTGATTAAGTTGGAAGTGTCAACCTTCTGAACCCAAGCATGTGCTGAAGTCTTCCCTGAACCATCAAAGAAGGGCAATCTCAACTTACCAACCTTCCCCCTAAGGTCATTGTGGTGCTCTCTGTTGCCCTTGTTGGGCATATGTCTCATCCTAAGGTCTATGTAGTCACGAAAGGAGATATCATGCTGAAACCCTGACCTGCATCAATCCAATCCTGTTTGAGTTGATCTTGCATTTCTGTCAATGTGGGCTCATTGCCTTCCCGAGGCTCTACTTTGGGTGGGAATACAGACATTAAAGGCCTTGAATTAGCTGGTGTAGTATGCTGATTTGGAGTCTTGTTATTAATTGAATTATCCCCTTGGCCATTATTGCCTCTGTTATTGCCATTTCGGTTATTATTGTTATTGTTGTTGTTGTTGTTATTGAGCAAGGTCCGTGCCAGTAAATCCATCAATTGAGCCATACATTGATTTGTTGTTCTTTGTTATGCCAACGATGTATTAAGAAGGTCTGTAGGATACCCTCTATCACCCATCTCTACCTCTCTATGTGCACCACCTCTTGTAGAGGAATCACCACTATCTGAGGAAGATCTTTTATGTATCCCCAATATACCTGAAGTAGTTTTCCCTTTCAGAACCTAAGTGGGCTGCCACTGTCTCCTTAATTCTCTGTTATAATATCATCTCTCTCTATCACTCATGAAAGCCACAGGCTAGCAGGAAAACCAGCTCTGATACCACTTTAAAATTCCCCACTCAAAATGCAACAAAATTTTTACGATTTTTCCTAGTTTGACAGTGCAAGCATTTTGTCAAACAGTTTGCCCCAAGCCAATAATTTGATCAATTTGTATTACTTGATTGGAAGTTCTTGGATTACATTTCAGAATAGTTTCCGGTGGTTTAATCACAATAATTCCAAAAGCATTATAGTTTGAATAGTAACATTCTTTCATGCCAATACATAGTGCTGGAAATGAACTTTACAACTGACAATATTATTGAGAAATACAAACAAAATATGTTTAATTGTATCTGACCTGATAAATATTAGTAACACTATTCATATGGCACCCAAACTGCTCCCAATTGTTGGTTTAGTCTACAGCAAGTGAAATCACCTTCTTGCTTGGCTGCACGACTTCCCCCCATGTTAGCTGAGATTATCCTTTAGACCCACGACTTACTAAGAAGCTAGTGACAATATTAAAACGCACGATAATCTCCAAATAATGTCGATATTCTCCTTTTGACTGGCTTTGACTTCCATGTAGGCTCACGATTATTCTACCAATTGCGGCTAGCAAAACATGGGACGACAACTTCCATTTTGGCTCTTCAAGGTCTATGTCTCTCTAGTATTATCACTCATGACTCATCTAAGATAAGTTGCGATTCATGTCTGGGTCACGACAGTCTTACCAAGAGTATTACGGTGGCCACCACAAATATTTGGGGCTTGGAATATCACGCCAACCTTAGAATAGATAATCATTATCTTCAACAGAATACTCAAATATGATATATTTGATGCTTTTAGAATATCAATGCTTAATAACCTACATTCAACATCTCGATGGAATAATCTGCCATAGACAATAGCAGGAGTACAGCCAGAACACTAATAGTAATTCTCTATGAACCTTGAAATCCTCTACAAATAATAAACCAGATATCCTAAAATTTGTCTTCAAAGGAGACTTCACAAATTTGGAATTGATCTACAATCCACAGGCTATGGTGGATAGTTTCACCACCGAACCCTGCAGCCCTCAAGCTCCCTAAGCTTCACAATCAGCCATGAAGGAAAACAATAATCTTCAATAATCAAATGAGCCTCCAAAATTGTATTTTGTATCTTCCTGTCAATAGGCCCTCAATAATATTTTCCCTCCTTTAATAATTTAAATATTTGAACTTTAGAGGGAAAATATAATATTAAAATGACTTTTAATATATTAATATTTTACTTAAGTCACTTAATAAATACTAATTAAATAATATTATTCATAAGATTTGACTTTAGGATGAATAATATTAAATAATTAATAATTGATTCCCTTAATTAAAAATAGCCCACAGGAATCGTATAGGCTATTCAACCTCAGGACCTGCAAGTTGGAAGGGGACATTACATCACTCGAGACAAAAACCTTAGCAGAGGCTGGAATACTAGCACAATTGGCATCAAACCTTAGCGCCTTCTTGTATGTTGGTTTAGATTTTACCCCTTCACCCTGTGCAACAGAGCCCTCAATCACTTCAGCATTAAATATCTTTGCATCCTCATTAAATCCACTTACCTTGTCATCAGCCGAGTCCCCTTTTGACCTTGACCTGGAGTATTTGACAGATACAGGGAATTAATAAATGGCGTCTATCCTAACATAAATAAACGGTGGCAGCCTACAACACAAACCCTGACCAATTGGACTGCCTTGAAATCCCGAACTAAGCCAAATAACTCAGCAAGGAAGGTAGGAAAAGGGGTTAGATTCAAATCTGCCACCAAGCCAACCTGAAGACAAAGAAACATAAGTACAGTTAAAAGAAAAACACCAAAAGCAACACAGCAGAAAACTGGAACACGGCTAACCAAGGAGGACAAAGAAATCCAAGAACGTTGAAGAGGACTAATCCAAGCTTCTTTTAGTGAAAACAAGAGCTCCAAGGTGCAGCAATGGGGGAAGACCATTCATATTCCTCAGAGCACCTGTCACCCTCCCTTGAGTTCCTCCTCAATCAAGTGGGAAACAAAATTGGAAAAAATGTTTTGAAATATATCATTGAAGGAAAGGATTCCCATAAGGAGGGAAACTGATCAGTCAAGGAAATTTTGAGACTAGAACGAAAGAAAATATGGACTGTTAGACTTGTTAATGCAACTCTTTCACTGCATAAAAAATTCATTTTTCTTTTGTTCCTGTTCTTCTGTAAACACTATTGACCTTATATTAACATGATATTTAATTTTTTTTTGCTTTCTTCCATAAATGATGTTTCTTGGTTAGATCTTCTGAAATTATTAGAATGATTTTATTTTCAAATATTACACCAGAAAATGTTTTAGTCGGTATTGTTCTCCTGCTGTGTTTTTTAACCATATTTTTGCTGCTTTCTTTTACCTGGTATTATATTAATTGCTTGATAATCAAATATGTTTTTTCCTAACATTTTTGCTGGAAAAAGGCATGGGATTGGTTTGTTGTTTGACACATAGCTCTGCGTTTGATAATAAGATTTTCTGATTAAAACTAAATGTAAGTGGAATGATGTGACCAAATCTGAATAATGTTTGAGAGGGTAGACTGAACTTCTAAAGAGCAAAATATTAAAGAGAAATTTAGAAAGAAGCTATATAGATGTTTGGGTATTCTTTCATGAGAAACAAATTTTAGAAACAGTTGAACTTGAAACATAAAATGCTACAAAGAAACATGCAACTGATAATATCCAATTGTCCAGTAAAAATGTCAAAAAGATGCAGACATTTCATAGTTTCTAATACTCCAAAACATTATTGGACCTCATTTTGTGATATGCCAAGCCAACCTGTCTCAAGTTGTGGAACTGAAAGCACTGTTTCTGATATTTGCATCCTATAACTGCATTTATGGTTCCTATTGATGCTCTTTATAATACATGTAACTACTTTTATGCCAATGTTGGTGCCAGTGTTATTACATAGGATTTTTATACCTTTATTATTTTTAGATTTCAGATATCTACATTGGCAACAAATCTTGGTGTTCGGAATATCACATTTCTAGGCTCAGGTCTTTTGCTGGCAAATTATATTGGTGCAATATTGGCTGCAGTTTACATGCCACAGGTAACCTAATTGTTTGCAATAAACTGTATGTTTTTTGTTGTCAGATTAGTTTTCCTTTGTTTGGTAATGTTTCTCATGCTGATAATTCTTTAGAAGTTTATACTATATTTATTTGAGAGTTTGAATGTTATAATCATTAATTTTTTGTGTAAAGGTGAAGCACACTTATTATATGACATTTCACCCTGATGACTTATTCTTGGATGTAAAAATATTGTGCAGACTTTCCAGTGCATGTTGATGGTATCTGGTCATGCCCTTTTAGCGGTGTTGTTGGGTTTTCAGGTTTTCTCCTCACATTATAGCTTGCAGTTTGATAGGTTGATGAATATTATTAACATCATCCAATATTATCTTTAATTGCTGTCCAAATGCAAGTGCGCCATTTTCTAAACTCACATACACACATATTTGGGTGGTGGGATTAGGGAGAAGGGGAGGGGAAAGAAGTGCAGGCAGGGTGAAGGGAGGGGGGAATTTTTAAACTTGTGCAGTGCTATGTAGTATGTATGCAATATTGTATCTGTTATTTTCAATTTATATGGTCTACCAATAGCTGTATACTCTTGTAAGTTGGCAAGAAATTACAAAAGATCTATGGTGAAATGTGCATGGTCAGAAAGGTCAACATACAAGATTAAATGTTTCTCATTCTTATTAGGCCCTTGGAAGTTGTTTTTTTTGTTTCATTAGTCCCAAAGGTAGCCTCTCATTTTGGCTTATTATGGCTTGAAAATTGCTTGTATCGTGTTTTCAAAACAAATGCCATTTTTGTCCTTGTAAGGAACCCAATATAGTTTATCCTTAGTAAGCCCAAGCTCTTGTCTAAACCGTGAAAGTTCATCTCTCAATAGTGTGTAATTTAAAATGCAATAGATGTTGAGGGGCCCATTTGGAGGGAATGGAGATTTGAGTAATGCAAATTACTTCTGCTACAAAACACCTCCATTTCAAGGTTAGACTTAAATTTCATCTTTCCTTCGAATAAATAAAAGGTGGGAATTTGACACCTTGAGGAATATTGGGTGAGTAGGTGCAAATGTATGTGGAAGATGTAAATTTCCTTTCAAACAATTTTTTTTAGGTTGATGAATTCTTCACTACGACTTAGTGGTCAAGGCCAAAGAAGCAGAAATTGCAAAAAATTGAGATTAATCGTAAAAATTGGAAATTCGAAGGTTTGCCAATTTTTTCCTCCATTGAATTGCAGTTTTCATTGAGCACTGATTTCTGTTGGTTTTCTCTGATTTCCACTAGATTTATTTAAGTTTAATTGCAATTTTTGAGGGTTTCAACCCACAATTACCCATAAAAATTTTCTGTGCAATTTTTGACAAAGCTTTTCTCGATTTTTGGTAGTGAGTTTCGACAATTTTTGTTAGGGTTTCTTTGGTATTTTTGTTGTGCCCTCTTTTTTTTCCTTAACTTCAATTTTTTTAATTTTCATTTGTTTTTATTTTTTTAAATTTATAAAAAATCTTATAACCATACTTTAATAATATTATATTATAATAATAATTTTCACAATATAATATTATTCTAATATATTATTAATATATAATATAATATATTGTAAAAAATATTAATATATTATTATAATATTATAATTATACTAGATATTAATATAATAATATATACTATTATATAATATAATTAAATAATTTATATTAATATATTAATATATAATTATTATAATTATATTATATATTAGATTATATTAATACATATTAATATATTATATATTTTTTTTAAATCTGATTTTTTCCTTTTTTTACCTGTTTTTTCAAAAAATCATACTTTTGATTTTCTGTTTTTTTCCCCAAACGATTTTTGCTGCTATGGTCAAGGCAATATTGAAAGTATATTGAGAAAAGGTGAGGGGGTACATTTTTGGAAGGTTACTCTCCTTTGTAGCTAAAGAATGTAAAACATAATCCAAAGGGTAAACCCAAACCATATGGTCCTTATAAAAGTATATATAATGATAAGGTGAGAAGGCCCCTCAAGGAAATTAGGAACCGATAGAGAGAAAGAAGTAGAAGACAAGGTTAGATGAAAAAACCTATAATCATTTGAAAGTGAGACCCATAAAGGAAATCAAGTCTTGTCACACATATTTAGGAAAACTCCATAGTTGTCGGGAGACTAGTACCGGTACCGGTACAACTTTTTTTTGAAAATAGGAGACGGGGGTACTTGGAGACGCCATTATTTTTAATATAAATAAAAAATTAATAATTTATAGAAAATCTGAAAATATGATGGCATTGAACTTTCAAAACAATAATTTAATCACTCTTAGATGCGTCAAATACATTATGGTTTAATTTTTAAAGTTTCAAATGTTTAAACTTTAAAGTTTTTCTAGGTATTTTAGTGGGAGACATCGATTTTTGCAGCAAGAGAAGGCAGGGTTCTCGGGAAACTTCGGCGGAAGTCTCCAGCCTCCTGGAGACGTCTCCGGAGATGGTACCGGTCTCCGAGACGCATCTCTAAGGGGGGGAGATGCGTCTCCCGGCAACTATGGAAAACTCAAATGTAAAGAGCTAACATCATAATTCACTATCATGAGAGAACCAATATATGCTTTGCAAAATTCCATAGAAAAATGATGAGGGATTAGGGAGCCAAATTAGACAATCCTTGGAGGAAGTAGGGTAGTCTTCCTATCACCTTTCATAACACTCAAAGATGATAGATATCCAAAAGATGAGAGAAGATTGGTAATGTACTCTATTCCCCATGAGTTGTTATGCAAGAAAAGTGAGTTATTTGACTCTTGATTATGAGAAATAGAATGATGATACTTGGTGAGAGAGAGTAATAGGATATTATAGTAGTATCACATGGAGATGGTTATTCTCACTAAATTATTGAGGGTACTAGAATAGGTATAAGGAGGAAATAATCAACAGGGTAGCTCTTGAGGCAACTTACAAGGCCCTACTTATGAAAGTGACAACCTCTTGAAGGAAATGGACAAAGCACCTTTGATAGGGTAACCAAAAATTGGATAGGAACTTCTTGAATCTTTATGCAAGAGTGATATCACCCTAATATCTCTTATACATTACACATGACAATAAATTATTCTTTCTCCACTTCAAGAGAACAAAGATGATAGTGGTTCCATATACATAACCTATAGCCTAATAATATGAGGGTAATGGAAAAATCCTAACCCACTTATCATCCAATTGACCCATAACTAGTTTAGAGGTATGCAAAGCATTTTTGGTATTCCATAACCCTAAGATATATCACAATATCATTGGCATAGAAAAAATATTTGTTGAAATATATATGTTACAAGTGGAACAAATTATTTGTTAGATGTAGCAAATTTAGAGGGTAGCTATCAAACTCATCTGATCCACAAGGCATAATATTGATCTTCTTGTCTATGCTTAATAAATATGGCTCAAATAATGTTAGGTGAACATTGTTGCAATTGTTATAAATGTTTGATATAATATACATAGCATAATTATTCAACTTTATCAACTACACATGCTCATTTCTTGTCAATAAAATGAAAATTATCGTAAAACAAGATTTAGGTCAAATAGAGCTTTTTCTCCTTGAGTAACGTTCTGCTGTAAGTTCAGCGATTGAATTGACACTAAAACCAACATTAGATCTTGATTTTTTTTAGTTTTATATCTTTTCATCACATCTTGCCGTGATTCATTACAATAAAAAGAATGCACCCTAACCTCTTCAATATTTTCCCCAACAAAATGTTGCTAGAATCCTAAATCAAAATAGGTTTCCATTAATTTCTTGTCTCCATCTAAAGGAGTGATCACAACTAGGGTTTGCATAGCCGACTGGAGATTGAATCTTGGCAAATCATAATCATAATTATTGATGAAACTTGCTAACTCAACTAGTTTCCATCAAGATGGATTGCATGTAGAGTTTTTTTTTTTTTTCACTTTCGTTTCTCCAACCAGTTGTTTGAGCCTTGACACATTGTAGGTTTATTGAACCTTTCTTATTTCTATCATGACAAGTCTAGAGTTTACATCGCTTCATCCTGTCATACTAATGTTTCTCTTTCTTTCTAGTGCAAAAGGCTTGTCTTCAAGGAGGGTTTTTCTTGTCCACTTCCTTGAAAGGTATCTCAAGTTGTCATAATGGAACTTATTGGGTTGCCCCCTCAAAAAAGGAGGGCATCTCTTGTCTCCTTCGAGTGTACCCTATTGACCTCTTGAAAGTTAGGCATCTAGGGTTCTTTCCTTCCTATTTTTGTCTTATTCCTTATGCTCCTTTAGGTTTTCTCCTTATTAGGCATCTTGGTCTTAGGCACCCTTTCTGGTTGGTCCTTCTAGGGTGGCTCCTTCCACTCCAAGGACAAAAAAGCTAGGATTCAGTTGTCCCATCTTGGTATTAGCCTGATGCAAGATCACAATCCTCTTAGATCTTAAGTTGGTGGGGTCCAATCCAAAATAATAATGTAGTTTGAAAGGCAAGGTTTGAACTATGTTTTTTTGCCTCTTTGCTACCGGTGGGGCTCTTTAGTTAATAGCTTACCATCTAGGTTGTAGGGTCCAAACTAAGTTGCCTTTTGTTGGCTTCCTTTAGTGGACATCATACTCTTAAAACTTTGGATGGTGGGGTTATAGCTTGCACCCATTTTTTTGACCTTATGAACCAAATGGCCCTTTGGAATTTAGGTGCTTTTAGCTTACCTATAATGGATGGTGGATGGGATTACATAGACTAGATTCAATGGTCAAGTTGTTTATTTGAGATTTGCATTATGTATTGTAATGGAGTGAATTTGCACCCCTCGCAAATTCCCCATTTGCATCCCCTCACCTTAGAAAAATTAAATCTGACAATGCATTTCCACCTCATCCATCTGATTTCCACCCACTTGGCAGTTGTTTGTAGTGTTGGTGGGGGAATTTTTGTCGGGGACGCTAGCGCGGCGTGCGAACGTCTGCGCGGCACGCTACTATCCTGATAGGATTCCCACCTCTGGAATCTGCAGAGGTGTTACACTTCTCCATTGGCGACGATGAGTAACGCCCTTGTGCCCTTGACCGACCTCGAATGGCTCTTTTGGGCTGATATTCACTTCAAAACATTCCATTCTTGATTCAATTTGGATCTCTACACTCTCACTTCACGTATTTACACACTCTTCCAACTTTTTCACAACATTCTCCACCATTGTTGAAGCTCTAAAGAGTTACTCTACCGAATTTTACTCTCGTTGCTATGACAATTGCATCTTCAAGCTTGTGAGCTCGCATCTCCCTTCACGCGCTCGAGGGCACTTTGCTTGGGAGGTTGGCGTTCGTGTGGAGCTTGCAGGAGGTTGGACCTATCATGAGTTGGATTTCTACCACCCTTGCTCTTGTGAAAATCCTAGTAAAGACCTTGAAGTATTTCTCTCATTATTCAGTTATTCTATCATTTTCTGTTTTCATTATCGCATTAAACTGCATTATTTAAGTAGTTAGCACGTTTCTATGACTTTGCGTTGAATCTTGTACTTTCTGTCCATACAGACGCCAACGCACTAGTGAGATGCTAGCGTGTCGCGCTGTCGTCCCTGTTTTGCATTGCTGTCCTCTGGTAGAGCACTGTTCGATGTAGGGTTTGAAGTCCGAAAACTTGCTCTTTAACCTCCTGAAACTTTCGGGTTAGCAGAAAGTCAACAGTATCGAGAGTGCTCTTCTTTCTCTACCTTAAACGCCTTACAACTTTCCTAAACCTTCCATCTAGCTTGAGGTGGATCAGGGCAACTGATTGTTCTAGACCTCCCTGTGACCTGGGGTCCTAAGCGTTCAATCCCCCTCCTCTACATTTTGGTGACCCTGACATGAACCATTTTGGTTTCGTTTTGTAGTGCTGAAAGACTCTTCCCTCGTGTTGTAGGAGTGTTGTGGGTGTGAGTGTTGCAAGGCGCCTAGCTGTGCAACCCAACCTACGACCCCTAGTGGTGTAGCCAAAAGGTTTCCTAAGCATTATGAAGCAAAAATTTAAGTGGGTCACCATCTAATTGTGAAACCCTTGGGGGCTTCTGTGAAAGTTTCGTCTAGTGTATGCAAAGATGGCTTCCTTCCTACATCTACCCATCCCATCTGCGCAACTTGCAAGTGGATCTCCTGCTATAACATTCACCTTGCAAGATTCGCCGATGAACGCTAACAGAGAGCCATCTCCTTTGTACATTCCCACACGTATCAATGGGAATACCGTAACTAGTGTTCTCGTTGACCCTACATGTTGGGTGAATGTCATCATAGAGGAGATCATGTTGATAAACTTTTTACATAAGGATGGATACGATGAGTCTAGAAGCACTATACGTACACACGATGGGCTTTCTGTCCCTCTCATCGATTGTATCACCTTATCAGTCTTGGTTGGGCCCAAGATTGTGAATGCACTCTTTGATATCATCCTGGTGTCTGAACTATTCATAGTGAAACTACACATTCCTTGGTTTGTTTTCATGAATGCAGTTACCTCGGTGATTAATAAGTGCTTGAAATTTTCCCATGAGGGTTGTGTGCATGTAGTCCACGAAATTGGTTATAAACCAACGATTGCGCGTGGGGGCTACTCACTGGATCACTTCTGGCCTGCCCCTGTTAGTCCACTCCCTCCTTAACCAAGCCTTATCTTTGCCCTAATTTAGCCCTAACCCTATTTCATTGCTTCTCAAGCAATCTTGGCCATTTATTTTCATGTCATATTAGCTTTTAATCCTAGCCCTTCATCCAAATGTGGTTTTCTATAAAAGAGACCTCTCATTGTCATTTTATACCTAATAAGAGAATTCAAGCACTCAAGGAGACAAGTACAATCTTCAATATTTTGCTATCACTATCACTAGGCTTATTGTTGCATACTCAAAATCTAAGGGAAATCAAACATATAAAGCAAGATGGAGATGACAATGGAGGTGAATCAACCATGGCATAGGAATATTGGTAACATTGCTTCATATTTTATTTTTCTTTGTTCATTTGTGCTTCATTGTTGGTTTAGGGACTCTAGGGTTTGAGTTTTATTGAGTCACGCCTTTTACCTTAATTTTACCCTATTCTACACCTCTCTTTGATATGCCTGTAAGTTTTGAAGTATCCGGGATGCCCTACCAATGGCATGTCATGAATATCCCTCATTATCTTCTCCTTAAGTTTTGACTTAGGGAGTAGATATATTCTATCCTTGTAGTAGATAATGCCATCTACCACCCTATACCTGTCATCTTGAATATGATGATCCATCAACTCACAAGCAAACTTATTCTTGGAATATTCCACCAGGAGGTGGGGTTTCCAATCAGCTGAAATCTCAGTAAGGCAACACACAACTGGTTTCTTGGAAACAACATCAACAACAATATGTTTCTTGCCCTTAACATACTCAATGCCGAAATCGTAGGCCTATATCTGGCTAACCTACTTCTGTTGTCTCATTCAAATCCTTTTGTTCCAAGAAATGCCTCAAGCTGTTGTGGTCAATCCTTACCACAAATCTCCCACCTACTAAATATTGTCTGGCATGCATAATGGCGAGCATCTCCTTGTCATAGATGGAATAGTCTCTCTGGGTCCTTGAGCTTCTGACTCTCAAATGTTATCAGATGTTTGTTCTACATCAAGACAACTCCTATACCCTCAACCGAAACACCACACTCAAGCACATATGACTGAGTGAAATCAAAAAGTGTCAATACAGGACAAGTGCTCATCACCTCCTTGAGCCTGTCAAATGCCCTCTCAGCTTCCCCTGTCCACCTAAATGCCCCTTTCTTTGTGAGGTCCATTAGGGGTGCACCCAATTGTGAAAACCCCTTAACAAAGCGCTTATAATAGCTGCACAATCCATAGAATCCACACAACTCTGTAAGGGTCTTAGGTGGTGGTCAATCCAATATGGCCTGTATCTTCTCTTGATGCACCTGCACACCTTGCACACTGATCACATGGCCCAAATACAAAATTTCTATCATGCCAAATTCACATTTAGATGCCTTAGCGTACAATGATTGCTCTCCCATGATGCCCAACACCTCATCTAACTGCCTCAAGTCATCCTCCCATGTCCTGCTGTAAATAAGATCATCAAAGAATACTAGGAAAAATTTCCGCAGCTACTTGTTGAAGATGTGATTCATATAAGACTAGAAAGTGGCAGGAGCGTTGGTTAACCCAAATGGCATGACCAAGAACTCGTAGTGCCCATAATGGCACCTGAACGCTATCTTATGTATATCCTGCTCTTTGACTCTGATTTGGTGATATCCTGATCGAAAATCAATCTTCGAAAAGTAGACCACTCCATGCAATTCATCCAATAGCTCATTGATCCTAGGGATAGGATATTTGTTTTTAATTGTTTTCTTATTTATAGCTTGATAGTCGATACACATTCTCATGGTTTCGTCCTTCTTTACCAAGACTACTGAAGAAGCGAATGGACTGGAACTGGGTCTAATATGGCCCATATCTAAGAACTCCTTTGATGGCCTTCTCTATTTCATCCTTGAACTTCTTCGGATGCCTATAAGGAGTAGTTATCACCAGTTTGGCCCCCTCTTCTAACTCAATGGTGTGCTCGAAACTTCTGTCAAGAGGTCTCCCTGGAGGAATCTCTCCGAAAACCCTATCATATTTGCCCAACAATGCCTGAATGTCCATATGGTATGGCTGGAAGCTATTTGAAGATTCCTTAGATGTAATTAGACACTCTGCTGCCCAAGCTACATCTCTATGCCTGAATATGCTTTGCATCCTCTTAGTTGAAACTATCTTAGGAGTACCATTGGCCATACCTCTTAGAACCACCTTCTTACCATCTGCTGCCCTGAATTTCAGCTCCATTGTTTGGAAGTTCTGAGAATACTTCCCCAAGGAATGAAGTCATTGAATCCCCAAGGTGGCATTAGTATCACCCAGGTCAACTACATAGAAGTCATCTGTCACTATGTAGTTGTCGAATGTCCCATACAATCGAGGAACTCTGTGTGTGTATGTCATACTGAAACCATCAACTACCATAACATTAAATTCCTGAAAGTTTTCTACAAGAATGCCTCTCTTAGCCACCAAAGTTGAGTCTATGAAATTTTGGGTTGCCCCACTATCAATCAAAATTGTGACACGTTGCCCCTATAGTACTCCCCTAATTCTAAAAGAGTTAAATCTAAGAGTACCTGATAGAGTGGCAATAGCTCCACTCTTAGCCTCCTCATGTGGCTGCTCATCATTTGAACTACTATGTTTGTTGCCTTAAATCTGTTCTACTTCCTCTTCCCCATCACTATTAGAAAGTACCTCGATGTAATGCACCTTACCCTTACCCATACGCCTGTGATCAAGTTCCCAAGGCTCCTTACAACTGAAACATAACTTCTTCCTTCTCAATTCTTTACAAGCCTCATTATCCAACTTGTCTTTCCTAGGCCACTCCTTCTGGAAGGGTTTCTTGTCTTTGTTTTTCTGAGGAAGGAAAGGTTTAGAAGGAAATTTACTCTTTGGGATAGAACTCTCCATGTCTCGTGCTCTAATGATGGCATCCTGTAGAGACTCTGGTTTGAAGGCCTTAATCCAACCACGCATTGGCTTGGATAAACCCTCAATGAAAAAAATGATTAACCTATGCTCTGACACATCCGTCACCATGAGCGAAAGCCTCCGAAACTCAGAAATGTAAGCATCCACCGTTTCAATCTACTTGAGTTGTGCCAACTCCCTAAAGTGTAACTCTGGGTCCTAATCAAATCGATTAATAAACTTTTGTGTGAATTCCAGGTATGAAGTAATACTGGCATGCCCCAAAATAACCAGCCCATGGTACCACCACTCGTGGGCCTTTCCATCCAAATGCAATGTAGCATATTTGATTGCCTCTGTCTCCAACATAGGGTTGAGTTGGAAATATGTATCCAACTTCTGAACCCAAGCTCTGGCAATGCATTTGTTAGAGCCATCAAAGGAAGGAATGGACAACTTTGCAACCTTTCACTGAAGATCCTGATTTTGTGGGCTCCTATTGTGATCCCTTGGCCTATTCCTGTACTTATTGGTGCAAAATTTTTGTAAGGACATGGCTGCATGAAATTCATCACCAAGGGCTTGGTACTCTCTCAAGTAATCAGTAAACCCTTCACCTTGTCCTTGCTGTCCTGGTTTCTAGCTTGCTGTCCCCCCAAGAATTGAGGCAAAAGAGGTCTAGGAGTCACTCTACTAGCTGTCCTAGTGTGGCTCTGTGCAGGAATGCAAGTGTAGCTCCCTTCACCATGATTTCCATTGTTGCCATTGTTACTATTGTTCCCATTTGTACCTCTTGAACCATTGTTGCCATTATTGTTATGAATTCCCTAGTTATTAGTAATGAACTGAGTAAGGAGCTGAACTAACTGTTGTTGAAGTCTTGCAAGGTCATTGAAAATTTGCATAGTACTACCCTTCGATGGTTCATTCCTATCACCCATGTTTTCCTCTTCTTTAGAATCTGAGTTAAATAAATTATCAGTTCCTCTTTGCCTTCTACTCCTATATGTGATGTATTCCCTATTCTCCGGATTCATTAAAAGTCATACAATTTACAGGCTAGCAGGAATACCAACTCCGATACCACTGTAGAATCTCCTCTTGTTTTAAACGATATTTTTGCAATTAATTTTCCAATTTGACATATGTTAACATTTTGTCAAACATTTAATATGCACAACATTGGGAATAATACAAATTGGATTTCATATTGCAAAGATACAATGTAAATAAGTCACCACATATAGTTCAGAGATTTACACAATAAAATACCAATACAGTCATCTTATTAATGCTGCATGTTGCAGAATATTCAATGTATATTTCTGACCTGGAGAATGCTGCTGGTTTATGACAGTCATATACAGATTTGCATCATTTATAACAACTTTCTGAGTAGAGGTAACCTACAGTAAATACTTGGAATTGGAACGCAGCAGTTAACAATTGCTCCCTTGTCTCTTAATGCTTATGACCCCATTGATCTTTGCGGCTGCTAACTCTCCAGTTTGGCGCTTTATACACTCAGCCGAACCATCCCAAAAGCCTCGCCACTTAGTTTGGATGCTAGTAACGCATGGCCCCACGGCTAGGAGAAGATACATGGTTAGGAGAAAAGAGACACCTTTGTGAAATGGAGACCCCACGACCTCCCTTTGTGCCATTCTGCTAGATGCTGCAGTCTCAACCACCCACAACTTGCCTTATCTCCCACACAGCAGTAAAAACTTAGCACGACTTCTCTGTGCAAGCCGTCATTCCTCCTAATAATGCCCACAACCAATAAAAGGCTGTTGACCGATGCCAACATGTAGCTACACCTCCATACAAACACCCCACTCTAGATTCGATGCCTTTGCAGGTCAACCAGCTTAAGCACTGATTGTAAACTCTTCTCTTTGCAACATTCAAATGACTAACTCCCAATACTGCATAACTCTGATATAGACTAAGCAAAATAGATTTATCGTTAATCTGCAAATTCGTCTCCAAAGAAGACCCACAAATTTGGCAATATAGGACACCGTGAAAGACCTATATGATCTCTCCAACTTGACCGGCTAGGGTGGATTAGTCTCACCATCAAACCTCGTCACCCTAGGGTTTTTGTCCCAGAGCCAAGAGCTTCGAAAAGTCCTCGAAATATCCATTTGGAGAAAATAAGCAAACATCGCCCAAATGAGCTCTAATCTTAGCTTTTAATACACTTGCAATTTTCCCGCTCAAATAATTAAAATAAAGTGACTTTATAAGGTACTTTTTTAATATTTCTTCCAAAGTCACTTTATAACACCTTTTAATTTAATTATTCAATATCACCTTATAATGTTTTTTTTTCCTCGCTAGGCAACATTAAATAATTAAATTAACCAATTCCCTTAAACCGACTATAGCCTACGGGAATTACATAGGCTATTAAGTCCTCCTAGAGTGATCACTAGGAAAGGGACATTACAATGAACCCTAATGGCCTATGGGCTCCACCCAAACCCCACAAGCTCTATAAAATTGTTTCCTATCCTCATTTTAATTCACAAAAACAAATCGACTAGAAGCTAATAGTGTGAGTGTGAAAGTGAGAGCTGCAAGTGTAAGGTGAAAGATTGAAAATGAAGAGCAAGAGGGTTGAGGAGCAAGAAGAAAAGCAAGAAGTGGAGTGACACCAAGTTAATGTTCACTTCAAAATTCAAGTGTTTAAAACTAGTTTGACAAAGTTTCATTTGTAATTCTTACACATCTTTGTATAACTATTTTTTCAAGTACTATATGTATTTGGGCTTGTTAAGGAAGGTAGTCTTCATGCATCTTGTCAAGCACACCACCTCGAGATGGAGCACTCGTGGGTTGGGAGGCGAATGAGTGCTCCTGGGCTTGATCAAGGAGGATGGAGCCCCTCCAAGGTGGATGAGGGATGGAGTGGACTTGAGGTCTTGCCATGTTCGTGGGCCGGGAGGCGGATGAGTGCTCCTGGGCTTGAGAGACTTCTCAAGTACGCCATCCCCAAGATGGAGTGCTCGTGGGCCAGGAGGCATATGAGTGCTCCTAGGTTTGAGGATCTTATCAATTATGCCACCCCGAGATGGATGGACAAGGATCCACCCATGCTGTCGCAATACAAGGACAACCATCCTTGAGATTGCGGTTTGCGAGTACTTAAAGTGAATTCCTAATATGATTGGCTATAGGAATATGCTTTGGAATAACCATTAATGATGTTAAGTTATTTTGAATCCAAATGTTAATGATGCTATGAACTATAGATCTAACTATTATGATGTTTTAGCTATGATGTATTGCTCTCAATATAATAATATTTTATGTGTTAATATGAATATAACCATAAAGTTTATACTTGTTATTGCTAATATCAGTTTTTAGTGATTATTATTGTTTTGCAGGTCTAAATTTAGGAATATCCCAAACAGGGACATTACAAAAAGGAAATGTTATTTCATTCAATATTTAAGGTATAGTACTCACTTGTCTATGGAGGAAGGTGGAGGCACAAAAAGGTGGAGAGAGCAGGGGCAACACCATCCACAATACAATGGCAAACCATTACGACTTGTAGGTTATAAAAGAGGTTGCTTGTCATTCACCAAATGTTCCTTGGGCTCTGATATCAGAGCATAGAGATTTCTAGAAAGTCTAAATCACGATCAGAAATAATAGGCACAAAAAAAAAAATATTTAAAATATTAAGTTATCTTTCTTGTATTCCAATGTGACTTGGCAACCAACTATTTTAACAACAATAATAAACAACAAATTATGAAGGTGATTTTATTATAATATGAACCTTAATATTCCAACATCTATAGATACAAAAGCTTATTTATGCTTGGAGACCATGTTTAACCATGTGAAAGCATTCTTATTTCTATGTTAATTGTGTTCGATGACCGATTAGGTAGATACTTATTCTTGTACTGTTTAGCTTGCATAATTTACAATTGTGAAGTTTGTGCTTATAATATGTATGCCAAGTAGATTTATCCATCTGCAGCCATATGAATTGAAGTATGTAGAATTATATATTGGACATGCCTAAGCTTTATAATAATCATATTCAGTTTGTTGATGTCCGTGCATTATCTTTAGTCTCACATGATATTCTACAGGCTTGTAGGCGTTACCTACTTAAATTCAAATGTGAAAACTAATTTAGATTTAATAATGTGAGAGATTACATTGACCGTAAAGGATATAGATAATTATTATAGTTAGGAAAATGTCTAGACCATTAGTTGGACGATCCTTCAAATCAGTTTGTGATGATGGGTTTTCTCAAAAATGCACGTGATCTGAAAGATTTCTCAACCAAACCTTTTCTAAGTAACCCAATAAACTAAGGTTTGTTTATTCTATACTACTCGTAGAGGGAGGGATAGTGGATACCTGATATTAACACCCCTAAAGGCTAGAACTCAAACTGCTTTTTTTATACATACAAATCTGGATTTTGAAAAATCATGTCTTTATTATCTTTCCTTATTGCATTTGGCACATATTTTTATCGTTGTAACACGTATTTCTAACAATATGCGTATTTGTTTGTCTTGTTGGTAGCTAGACATGGATTTTGGACCAGTCAAATTACACAAAGGTATGTAATTCATTCATTCATTTATTTATTTATTTTTTCATGTTTTGGTTTGCTAAAATAGTTAAGTTTGTGTCTCAAGTTTGTAGTAGGGTATGGTTGATAAGTGTTGGATGTTTTTCAATTGTAATGAAATCAACATATCTACAAATTTGTTCATAGATTATTTACAATTTCACTTAATATCATCATCTCTAAACATTTATCCACATGTATGATTGCCTGCATTTTTCTGATATCCTTGTAAAAGGAAAATACGATAGATTCTTTGAGTTTATGTATATGGTTGGACAATAATGTCCACTCTATACAATTAAAAAGCATTACATTATCAGTTTTGGTGCAATAGCCGTCTTAAAATGCTCCAAACTACCTTTAACTATTTGCAAGCCTCTGTATTTACAGTCAAATTGTGCGCAACATGCACTGTTTAGTACAAAATGTAGATCTTGGCCAAGAAAGTTTTTGTCATAAGAACTTGGAATTGACAATAAACACCATGTAGATGGTTCATATGAACATGACATAAAATAGTTAACAAATTGTTACATGACAAAATAATATTGATCAAGTTAAAAGTATTGTTTACATAATTCATGTCATAAGAGAAGGATTCTTCCTTAGCAAACCACGGCCCTTTATAAATAACTGATATTGGTCATGTAATATTGATTTGTAAATAGCGTGGATATAACAAATTACATGACCCTTAAAAAATAATCAGTATTGTAAGCATGCTTGTTGATGTATTGATTTGTAAATAGGGTGGATATAACACTTCTTGCTTGATCAACATAAATCTTAGGAACTCCAATCAATGAATGATTGATATACTTGTTGGTCCATTTTAGCATTTGAATTTGCACTTTTTAATGTGACACAAAACGGTATACATGTATAGGACTGTCCCTTCAAATTAGAAGGGAAAGCTCCTTGCAAAACAAAAAATAACATACACTGAACTACTTTGCACAACATGTATTTGTTACACAATCTTTATAGTTGGTCCCATGAGGGGCGCTATTTTTGGTAAAGTCCATACCTGATAGAAAGCCCAAAAGAATCATCTTCTGCAAGCAATTTTAATAAAGTCATATGAGAGGAGAGCTAGCATCCAAACTAAATATCAGACATCAATTCATCTAGATGCTTATACCGTAAATATGAAAACCAGTTTTGAGGACAAGAAACCAGAACTTATTAAATAAATTATTTTCTACAGTATTCACTTTTACAAAGCATGAAAAGATGGATGTATACATGCTGAAAAATGAATGTCAGTTCCAACTATCAATATTTGTTGTCAGTGTTTTGGATAATTCAACACTCCATTCACTGTTCCCATCTGAACACAAAATTCCTAGCATTCCTGGAAGGAAGCAGGCAAGGATTCAGTAGGCCACTTCGGGTTTTTTGAAGTAAAGAATTTGAAAAAACGGGATCCAACGAACAGGAAATGGTAAAAATAGGCTCCAACAAATGGGAGCTACCATCTCCAGTTTTAATGCCCTGGAAAATTACAGGAAACATAGTTACTTCAAAGTTTGCAGGAATTGTGTCTTTCACAATAATTAGGGTACATATATTTTTTGTAAGGGGAATTTGTAGCAAATGCTGGAACCTACCTAGAGCAATAAGGAAGCCCATAACCTGGTGGTTCCGTCTGAAACAAAACAAACTTCTAGAGAAGTGCAATAGACCAAAGTTAATGACAAATAAAAACTCAAGGGCTTCATGTAAAAGGCTTTACGGCATTAATATTTTGAACCTTTTGAAATTTCTGAGGCAACTGTAACAACAAATTTCTACCTCAAATTTGAGCACTAAATTTATATTCTTTTTCTGTGAGAGATTCATTTATATATATTTTTTAACAATTTTAAAAATATTCCATCATGTTTAACTAATCATTTAAATATGTACTTTCGTCTGCAGGAAGCAATTGCCAAATATTATCGGTTCATTTGGAATCTTTTCTACACAGAATACATTTTGTTTCCATTTATTTAGTTAATATTTCTTTTAATTTATATATATTGAAGAGTAAATTCAAACAATATGTAAAACAATTTTTATTTGGTATATATTATTGTACTTTTAAAATGTTAGTAATTTTTATAGTACAATTCAAATTTTATAGATATTTTCTCAAAATTTTAAATTGGTGGATTTCTGGTATCGAATCATGTAAATATTTTTACATCTGATTTATGATCATAGAATGAGAAAAAAATAATTGATAAATAAATTACAGATGATTACATTTTACATTTATAAAAATTAATGTATAATTATAATTTTATTTATATAAATAATTATTTAAACAATTATCTTAAGAACATAATAAAAATATCTCATTGAGTGTATAATAAATTAAAAATTTATAAAAAACATGCTAATTATTATAAGATCAAAACTTTATTTTAATTTTAATTTTTTTTTTTCAAAATTAGTGAGATGGAGTTGAAAATATACCATTAAAAGATCTCTATTATTTAGATAGATTTTTTTCTTTTAAATTTAAAAATAAACAATTGTTTAATTATTTTATTTATGTTTATTATATTAACATATTATATAATAATTAAAAATAAAGTGCCATCATTTTAAAAAAAAAATTAATTATAATTTTTAATGTTCATTTTTAATTTTTAATTTATAAAATCATTTCATAATAATAAAATTTAACTTTTTTCAAACATATTTTTTTACATAAACCTTGTAATGAAATCATAAATTTAAAAATTATTTTTTAAGAGATTTTCATAATGGTTATCTTTAAAACTATACGACATTGAAAAATATTTAATCAAAATTTCAGAGTTGTCAAGTTTTCAATCTCTTGACAAATATTGACATAGAGCATTCAATTCAAAGAAGAATATTACCCTAATTTAATATTAGTTGAGTTCTCTTAAAAGAATGATCATCCAATACAATTTTTTGAATTTATTAATAGTTTTATTTTATTGCAAGTCATGGTGATTCCTAAATTCTCTTAATAGATAATATTGTCATTGTAGAATGATAAGTTTCATTGAAACATTTTTATCCTTTTTTTAAGAATTTATATAGTGATAAGTATTTATATCGAGATTTTGCATTTTCAATTGTAGATGAAAGTATGCAAAGTATTTATGTTTTGGAAAAACTCTACAATTATATAGATTTGTATAAGATAAAGAATTGTTTATATATGTGCGATATAAAATTAGTGAAGTGGATTCAAAGTATAATTAATTATTATTTAAAATTAAAAAACAAATATTTTCAATCTTATAGATCATTACTGTCGGTTTAATAAAGTATCTAATGTTATTAGTATTTGATGAATCTATTCAATTAATAATAGATTATTATTTGTTTATATTAAAAAAAAAAAATGTTTAAAGAGGTCCAAACTTCTTGTCAAGACCTTTTTATTTGGGAGGATGTACATACATTCTATATTTTATAAAATGCATTTCAAACTCTTTAAAATGAATCCACACCTTATATTTTTGGTAATTTGTGTTAGTTTATTTGAACACCATTTTGAAATATTTATTGATTTGGATAGTACTTTTGGATCAATCATTCGATTTTTTTTTTGCATCATCTTTTTAGATCACACATAGTGGTCCATCATAGAATGAAGAAATAATCATTCATAGTAGTTACCAATTGATATAAAATATATTCCTAACATTTTCTAATATTTGACATTGCCAAAACTCCAAATTAGTAAGTAATTAATATGGAATTCAATCACAACATAAAATTTTTCCAATCATGACATTAATAGAGATATTAGAAATGACATTCACTAAAGCAGTTAAAGTATCTAAGCTCTATAATGTCTAGATTCATTCTCAATAGCTTGAAGTGCATTCTTGAGAGCTATAAGTGCATTTAAATCATTTCATATAAGAGCTATTAGAGTCACTTTTGGCAATTCTAAAAAAAAAATTATTTTTTCTAGGGAGAATGTGTAATTAAATTTGTTAGTCACTTTGAATGAATCCTTTGTTACTTTTTTGAGACAATCATCACTATTGGCATTATCAAGCATTAAATTTGTCCAAGTCGTGTTAAAGAACTTATTGTGGTTTAACAATTAGCTAAATGAAATTAAACATATGAAAATGATTGGTTGAAATGGTAGGCATTCATTAAAAATGTTATTGAGATTGAATGCAAAAGTAAACTTATAGAATGTAGGTGCTTAATAGGAATTTTATTTTTGGAAGCTAAATTTTATTTAATAAAAATCTTTGGTATGGGATGAAGTGAAATATGTATTAAGTTTCCAAACATTTTCCAATTATCAAACACCCTACGAGAAATAGGGAACTTCCAATAATATATAGACTAATTTATTAGGGGTTAAGAGACACAGACTCATTGCACCACTTGAACATCTTTGTGCTCATAGGCTTTGTCAATATATTTGCAACATTCGCTAAAGTGTCAACCTTTTCAAGCATCACTCTTTCATCCTCCATGTCACAAACAAAATGATACTAAACATTATATGTTTTATCTATACATAAAATGTTGGGTGGTTCTTTACCAAGTTGCATCTAATATAAATTGTTGCCTAACTTAGCCCAATATCTGAAGCCAAATTATCTCTTTATAGGCTTGAGGGGTTGCCATGTACTCTACATTTGTAGTGGGTAAAGTGACCACAACCCATTGCTTATCCATCCAACTAATTGCATCACCAATTTGGTTTAAAACATAAGTAGTAGATCTTTTGTTGTCCATATCTCTTGTCCAATTCAAGACAACAAACCCCTAGATCTTCAAGTGTTGATAGTGCATGTAAGTACTTGAAGACTCTCTTCATTGCTTCCTAGTGCTTTGATAAGATTAGTCATAAATTTTCTCAAGACTCTCATTGCTTCCAGGTAATGTTTGGTCTAGTGCATACCATAACATACATCAAATTACCAACAACATTAGCATAAAGAACATGAGACAGATCATCCATCTTTATAGATGGAGAGAAATATTGGTCAATTGCTAACTCGGCCCCCTTCAAAATAGGAACACTCATTGGTTTATAGTTTACTATGTTAAAACACTATAACACATAATCAACATACTTACTCTATCCTAGCTAGAGATTTATATTAGCTCCATCTCTTCTAATCTCCATACTAAAAAAATTAAGTTAGTAGCCCTCATGTTGCTCATATGAAACTATAATGAGAGTTGAGACTTCATATCCCTACTCAACCAACTTATCATTTATAAGCAAAATGATAACACTTGGAAATGGTCACCATCCTACTTAAAATATACAGTGATATGTTTTGGACGTTACAAATCTCAATTTCAAAACTTGTGAATCAAACTTCTAATACCAAATTCTTGAAGATTATTTGATACCACACAAGATTTCTTCAATCTACAAACTAATGACTCCTTATACCATGCAATGTTCAAGTTGTGTCTTATAGATTTCTTTCTCGAAATCATGATGTAGGAAAGTTGTTTTCACATCCATTTGCTCTAATCTCAAGATCAAAAGATGTTGCAATAGATAATAAGAGTTGAATAGAGGTTAACTTAGCAACTGGAGAAAAGTCTTACCTTAATCAATTCCCTCAGCCTATGCATATCCCTTTGTAACCAATAGTCTTCTACTTCTGAACATTGACATCTAAATTAAACTTCTTCTTGAAGACCTATTTCCAACCAACAAACTTCCTCCATTTCAACAATTGAATCAAGTCCCATATGTCACTCTTCTCCAAAGTAGTCATCTCATCATTCATGGCCAACTTCTATGACTCACTATCATTCATCCCTAATGCCTTAGTCATAGTTCAAGGTCCACCTATGCTTGTAATCAAGGAAAAAATACATTTAAAATAAAGTGGGTTATATCACTTTGATTGTCTCCTCTATTGAGTCGACCTCCTCAAAAGATGACGTGGAGGTTCTTTTTTGAACACTTGTTCTTTGTATTGTCCTCATCAAGTCCATCTTGAACCTCTAGTTTAGCCTTATGTGTAGTTGTCTATCTTTGGCTATAATTGCATTGTAGACTTTGCACTCCTATTTGGTTTCCCAACTAAAGGAGAAGGTTTGATCTCTTCAAAGATCACATTCCAACTATACAATACCTCCTCAGTTGTCGGACCTCAAATCTTGTACCTTTTCACATTGTTGCCATAGACAATGAAGATACACTACATTGCCGTATAAACAAACTTTGACCACTTCTCTTTAAGCACATGAGCATATTCCTCTCAACCAAAAGATCAAAATTAACATGCAATGCAAACATCTTCTATCAAGAATTTCTAAATTAAATTGGTCCCATGAAGCATACTCATATTCCTCTCCATCAATATATCGTTCATTTTCTCAACAACTCCATTTTTTTAGGGGTATACAGAGTTGTCTTATGTTGTGTAATATCATACTCTTGGCAAAATATGTTATATTCAGTTGAACAATACTTTGCATCATTATTTGTTCTCAATACCTTGATCTTTTAGCTTTTCTTGTTTTCCACAAGAGACTTTTACTCCTTGAACAGGGTATGTGCAGGATCATGATGGGCCAAAAAGTGGCAATGTGAAAAAAGTTGTGTTTTGCATCAACCCAAAAACACAAAAATTCTGAGTTGACTTTTTTCTAGCTTGGGTGTCAGTACATTAATCCAAAGTAATGCCCAAGGAAAGAAGTACAAATCATATATCCAATCCAAATCGGATATCTGATTTGAATCAGCTATAAATACATAACAGCGGCGTTTTAAAATCATTTTAGTCATTTTAAAGAGCTAAGGGCGCATAGTGAGAGCAACGTCTAGATATCAGATATCCGATTTTGAAAGTAAGTTTTTGGTTTTTTTTTGTTTTAATCAATATTCTATTAGATTTGTATAATTTTAAGTAGTTTTTTATGGATTTTTATTAAAAAGTAGGGGTTTTTATTGATTTTTATTAAAAACTAGAGTTTACAATGGATTTTTATGAAAAAATAATTTTTTTTATGTATTTTGATTAAAAACTAGTGTTGTTTATGTATTTTTTATTAAAAACTAGAGTTTGTTATGGATTTTTTTTAAAAAGTAGGGTTTTTTTTGAATTTTTATTAAAAACTAGCGTTTTTTAACAATAATTTCATTTATATTGTGTAATTTCAATTAGATTAATTAGGTTTTAACTTTAATCAGGTATTATGGTTGAGAATGAAAATGCACAGATGCCAAACGCTCCACCACCTCCGCAACCATCAATTGAAGGCTTAATTGGTGAAAAAATGGAGCAATTGAGGGGCATTTGTGATGTTTATAAGACAATCCCTCGATTATCCAAGATGACAAACACATTGAAGGAAATAATTAAAAATATAGAAACCCTCTCCACCCAACATAATGCCTTTCATTCGTGGCGAGAAGACATGAGGGAATATTACTCATGTGGATTGTCTTACGATGATGTGAAAGATCTCCAAATAACAAAAGCCCAAATAGCCTCTTTATTCATTAACCCCCGCACCAGTTTGCCAATTAATGTTAATAAACCAAAACTTTCTGTAAAATGGTGCATGAATAAGGACATTGTAGATGACTTTTAGAATCGTTGGTGTATGGTTTTTGATAAACCACCGAACAACAATTGTGATATACCATTTTACTTTATTGAAAAATTATATGTTGAGTTTGTGTTAGGGCATCATGTCAATTACTTTGACATTAAACCCTTCCAGGGCATCGGTGGAGGTATGCCCTAGGATAGACCAGGGGCAGTTAGAGTAGTCCCACGCCCATATGTTCCCCCTCCTCCCCTTCCTCTGCCATCTCCAATATATCATCCAGATATTATCCAGGATGCAGCCACACAAACTATTTAGGCTATTCACTCTTTGAGTGGTCTTTTGGTTTCACATGCTTTTACAGTAGCTCAGCCACATTCTGGTGATGTTGGTGATGACTCAAGTGATGTTGCATCATCCTTCTCAGGTCCACATATTTGTGTGCCACATACTTGCACTATGTGCCACATACTTGCACTATGTGCCACCAAATATGCTTGGGTCCTCTTGTACAACCCACTGCGCATCCCTTGGACACTTATGATTATGACCTCCATAATGTGGACATTATAGATCAAACACAGGGGAGTGGAGCGCACCCTACAAAGTCCTCTCTTGCTAGAGAGGGGGATGTTGGAATAGTGACACATGTAAGATTTAAGTTGTATATTCATAACTTAAATTTGTTTTTAAATGAATATTAATAAGAGATAGTATCATGTACTAATATTTATTTACATGGTCTATTTAATAGTTGATGTCTGAGGAGGAGCTCACATAGGTGACTGATAGCACCCTTAGGGCCATTTCATTTGGCCTCGACATGCACACAGTATATATTTTCACACTCACTCGTTTACATCTTTTTGTTATATACTTGCTTGTCATTAATGAAATTATATAATAACTTATATGTTTATCTTATTTTCCTCTTGTAGGAAATACCTAGTGCGAGTGAGGTGCAGCCTTCTCCAGACTATGGAGGCACAAAGTTAGATAAGGGGAAGGTAATTGAACTCAAATTGGATTGAATTAAATTTTTTAAGATCTTATATTGATTAAACATACATTGACATAGATTGGTAGTTTCATATGTACTTGTCATTTTTATGTACAGGCGGTTATGAGCTATACATCATTGTTGACAAGTGTCACAATGCCTGAAGGAGTAGGTATTGGGACACCTCAAGGAGTAGGTGTTGAAACACCTCAAGGAGGAGGTGTCGAAACACCTGATGGAGATAAAGAAAAAGATCAACCTAAAGGGGTATGTGTTTATTTTATTTTGTGTTAGGTAAATATGTTCCTATTACCAACAATCGTATGCTAACTTGGATCAATTTTATGTTTTTGTTCACATATATAGATTGACATTTCAAAAGTTGGTTTGGTTGGTTCTTTGAGAGGGGCATATTCTAGGACTCCTAACCCTTTGAAGAGACGTATATTTCAGGTAATCAAGATTTCAATTTTAGAGTTCAATTAAAATTCAATGTATATTGATTTTGATGTTAATTATTCAATTTTAAATTATATAGTATAACTAATCTCAATTGTGGTTTGAATTTTTCTTGTGCAGCTACCTTTAGAGCCAAAGAGTGCTTCAAAGAGGCTCCATTTTGATGATCCACCAATAGTTTAGGATGAGATAGACATTTTGGCATGTAAATTTTGAATAGATATTGAGATGGCATATGCCACATTTTATAAAAATTTGTTTGAGTTGGCGTTGATGCCATTTTTGTATATGCACATACACTTGATTATTGGATAATTTGATACTTAGAAGTTGACAATCGAAATTTAATTTGTTCCTCATGTGCATGATTAAACTCTTTGAAAATTTAATCTTGAGCAATGGTTAAATATCAATGTACAATAACATAAAAAAGAATGGTTATATTATATAGTTTATATTCATATCGTTGATTACATTGCATTGCACATCTTTCAAACTCAAAGCATTACTTCACATTGCATAACTAACAACTAGATGCTGATAGATAAAAAAAATTCAATTACAATATAGTTTTTACAAAGTCATCCTAAGCAATTATGCAATTACTTCACATTGCATAACTAATAACTAGGAGCAGTTGTCAATTGCATTTGCTTGCCATGGAATTCTATGAGACCACATTTCTTTGAGGCTTTTTTTCAAACTGTCCATTGCCTTGTCTATGCTACCACATTTTTCATACATGTCTACCAAAGCTTTTTATCAAATAGTTCACTGGCTTGTTGCTATGGCTAAAAGCCTAAAAAAAGTGCTTTCAAACAAGCTATGGATGCTTGGAAAAATTCTATCAAAGCATAACAGTAAACAATAGCATAGAAAAGACAATGAACTATTTGAAAAAATGCTTCAAAGAAATGAGGTCTCATGGTGATGGAATGCCATGACAATCAACAAGGAAGTCTTGATTCTCATGGCATTCCATCACCATGAGACCTCATTTCTTTGAGGTATTTTTTCAAACAGTTGACTGCCTTGTTGATTGTCATGGCATTCCATCACCATGAGACCTCATTTCATTAAGGCATTTTTTCAAATAGTTCATTGCCTTGTCTATGATACCACATTTTTCATACATGTCCATCAAAGCATTTGATGTAGAACAGGGCAGTAAAACAAATTGTCTTCACCATTCAATGAGTTTCAATTCATTCTTTTCTCACAATACCATTCTTTGCTAGTTTCGCCAACTGTTCACTAGATCTTTCTTGTAGGTCAGGAAGACCACTTTTCCCTACTTAACTTACAGCCTTTCAAAACAACCTTCTATGCTATTCACCAATCTAGACACCCATTAAGGTCCTCTTTCACATACTCAAAACTCAATGTTCACTCCTTTGGAACAACTTGACCAAGTCTGGTTCCTTGCGTTGAAATAGGCCTCAATTAGGCCTTTTTTCAAAGAAACTGACCTTTAACCTCATCAAAAACTCAAAAACCTCCAAATAGTCTTCAAACTATTTTCAAAACACAGTATTCTACAACTTTTAGGTCTCCATTTACTCTCTAAGACTCTCATGTGCCAAACCCTCACTTTTCTTACTCTTGACTAGGGCTTATTGGAACTTGTTGCTCTAACCTCACTCAATCCTGAAACCACTTCATTCCCTCTTAATTTTGTCTGCTTAAACTTAATACATCATTGTATTATGCTGCCCCATAATTTTGCTTACACTTTCTTTGTAAAATCACCAATTTTCCTTTGTTTTTGCCCCTTCCAACTGGGGTTTCACACTTTTACTTTTCTTGGGTTACTCTTAATCACTTAGACCTCTGAAACACCATTAAATACACCTATTCCAATAGTTTCCAACAAGTTCCAACCTATTTTCATTCAACTTCTCAAAAACTCACTCGCTAGCCTTACTCAAAAGGCACAAAAATCTGTGTTTCTTAACAGGGCAACATTCTTAGACCACTCTAATCCATTTATCACCCCTAAAAACTTGTTCCTACGCCTACCCCTATCTAATTCAGGCCCATTCCTCTGAGGTACAACCTATACAGAAGGAGGAATGGCCTTGTCAATTCATTAAAGCTTACATGTTTTAAGTGCTCCTGCACCATACTCCCCGGGTACAAAAGATTTATGCCCCATAAATCACTCGATAGGTCTACTCCTATCTTCTTCACAATCCCTTCAAACCTACTCCAAGCCACTTGAACGAAAATCCTCCTCCAAGGGATTTTGTACCCTTCATGGTTTGCTTTGTCTTGGTCTTGCCATGCTTGATCCTTCTCAAATGGATCTTCTTGCTACCTTTTGTCTTCATTGACACCTGCAAATGGTGTTTCCCAAGCTTTGACACTGCACACAAAAATTCAATACACAAAGCTAAACATCCATACATTAGTATCTTTGTTTCATGCTCTTCCATGAGCTTTTGCCAAATACACATGTATCTCTGCCCTTCAACTCTTCTCTTCACAATATTTCTAAGGTTCTTTATGATGAGATGGTAATGCAAACTATAAAAGACGAATTGAATAACCAATCTATATTATTGTAATTTGTGGCATACCTCTCCGAAAGGATCAGAGCTAGCTATTGTTGCAATAGGTCCATGATCAATCGTGCCAAAAATATCACAAAAGTTGTTAAATGATAAATCTATATTGTCACAATAGAAAAGATGCTTAGACTAACAAATCTATATTAATCTAAACAACCTAAATGATGATGAATTGGTAATGAAAACTATAAAAGATGCTTAGAATAACCAATCTATATTATTCTAAATGACCTAATTGATAATGAGATGGTAATGCAAACTATAAAAGATGCTTTGAATAACCAATTTATATTATTGTAATATGTCACATACCTCTCCAAAAGGATCAAAGATGGCTATTGTTGCAACAGGTCCATGAACAATCATGCCAAAAATATCACAAAAGTACGTACAAAATATCACTATTAAAGAAACCTGCATTGAAATAGTATACAAAATATCAGTATTAAATAAAGAACACTAATGAACTTAAGCATAATGAACCTAAGCATTGTACCTTCCATTCTTGAATATGATATTCAAGTGTGCCAGAAGGGTCATCTCTTTGCTTAAGAGTATCCAATATTGCTTCATGATCAACATTACTAAGTGTCCATAGTTGTTTTGTCTTTGGTTTGGCATGATGCTTCAACAACTTAAAATTTGTTGCTATAACAAGGTGTGAATACATGATAATGGTTTTGTGTTTCTCGTAGTTTTCAAATGCAGGTATGCCATTCTTTCTAATCATGTATGTTTGCAACCAAGTTCTTGCAACCACAACTAAACCTGTAGGATACATAAACCCATCATCATCTTCCATCGGTTGTGTTAGCTTGTGCTTCACCTGCACACATCAAGCCAACCAATAGTCTGATCTCTCTTCATTCCCTTGCGATGCAACAACTGCAAAAACATGTCCTGGTTGTAGTAGATATGAAAGCTGGTCGTAATCGACTAAACTTTCCATTGTGTTATTTGTCATGGATATAGTTTGAGATAAAGGAGTTAGATATTGTGGAACCCATGTATCCACCAACTCACTTGACTCGCATTGATCCCACTCGCACTGAATACAACTTTGACAAAAACAAGCCAACTCTTGTGTCCAAATGGTCCATGTGCTTGCATCTAAGCTTCAAAAAAATAGAATCTTTGATTGTATGACAATCCAATCTGTCTCCCATTGTACCCTCCTCAACCAACCAAAAGAATATGTGCACTATTGAATCAAGTGTCCCTCCCTGTGACAATGCTGAACTACACTAATCAACAATAGAACGTGCATCACTGAATTTTGCTCCTGAAATCTTCAATTGCTCCTTAACTAGAGCTCTCTTTACACATGCACCTGCCCCATCATGCTCCCCTTTCCCATGTCCAGCTTCAAAAAAACTCCAAATATGAGGTAGACCCCTCTCTACATGCATTCTACTCAACCAATAAAACATACGAGCATTCTTGAATTGACCTGTGCAATTATCTGACCAAATTAGATGTCGGCCCAGTGCTATATCATGCTCCTGCAAGAACTCAAAAAAATTCTCGAAACAATGTTGGACATACTCAAACGAGTGAGATCTATCATCACTCATATAAAAATGATACTCACTGATTATCTTTTGATCCTCCTTTGTACTATAAGGTGCATGTCTAAACGTTATGTGGACAAAAATAACAATCTTAATGGAATTGTAATACTGAGATTGTACCTCATTTTATGGTTGCAATGTGTAGTTTTCTACAAAATAAACCACTGATATAATAGTGCCAATCAGAAAAGAGTCCTTACACATCCTGAATTGTTGATCCAACCACTGAGACCTATGACTATGCATTGCATACTTGTAGAAAAGATTGTCCTTAAAATCTAAAATAAAATCAACAACACTACACTCTTTTGTAACCAACTCGCATCTAGAACCTTCACCTCCACTCTACAAAGTATATTTGACTATCTCATATCTCTTTCTCTCAACAAGCTTCTTTCCATATTCATGTTCAGAACCCTCATGAAAACATTGAACAAACTTTGACAAGCCACCACATTGTGAGCACTTCACATTTAAACAATCATTTCTATAGAAAAAGCAACCATCATCTCTAGAACATAAAAATAGATTTAGCAAGTCCCTTGATGATTTCAGAAGATGCATTGCACCACACTCCTGCCACATTTCATTAGTATGCAAAGTAGAACAGATATAGCATAATAGTTCATGGTACATTGAAAACTCCACATGGTATTTTCAACAACAAGTATTACGAATCTTGAGAGGCACACAATAAAATGGCTTCAAACCTTCAAAAGTCCTTTGCGAGATTTCCATATTTGGATGTGTTTCAATAAATTTTTTGAACAACATTGTTTGGCTTGATTCCAAGAAATGTCTAGGATGCGGTGTACGGTCTCAATTGCCAATTCTTAACTTTAAAACATCCTTTGCATTGGGTGATACTCTAGAGTTATCATGCCAAAAATTTTGAATTGCCTACTTTACATTATAAGTTAGCTTCTTATCAACACGTGGAAGCCTCCTGACAAAATCCCATGTATCATTTTGAAGAGGATCATCTATTCTTTCTCTTCTTGCAAGTGCTATATCCAAAGTTTTACCATTTATGTCAAAATCAATACAAGTTTGTCTCATAAAGCGAGCCATTTTCAATTAATATCTTTCTAGGGCAGTTGTAATGACTCTCCGAGTAGCTCTCTTATCTTTTTCCTTGTTATTTTTTCCAATAGACTTAAGAGCATTAAAAATATTTTCGACAATAATAGAATTTTTTTTGGTCTTCTTGTTCACACAAATCTTCAATTTGGCTAGCAAAGGTCTCATCTTTTGCATCTTTAGCAATTGTACAGAAAGTTGGCATTTCTCGGTCAATTTCTTATCACTAAAATATTGGTTGAAAAGTCTTGTAGCCCACAACCGAATAGTTCGTGTTGACCTCTTGCCTTCAAAATTGTTTATAATGTTATCGTCAATTTCAAGTAACCATTTAGGGGTTCTTGAAGTTCTTGAATTTGGAATGTCTTTCTTCCATACAAGGTTCTTCATTTCTCATGTAATCTGGTGAAACATAATTTAAACTTGGTTCAATATTATGTTCAACATCTTCAATTCCAACATTTTCACCTTGAACATTTTCAATATCAATTTGAATAATTTCATTCCCAATTTCAATATCATGTTCAACATCTTCAATTCCAACATTTTCACCTTGAACATTTTAATTATCAGTTTCAATATTTTCATTCCCAATTTGAATATCATGTTCAACATCTTCAATTCCAACATTTTCAATATCAATTTGAACATTTTCATTCCCAATTTCAATATCATGTTCAACATTTTCACCTTGAACATATTCAATTTCCTCTTCACTTGAAAGACCATAGGGCTCAAGTTCACCAATATTTAGCATACCTTGTCTTCTCTTCCTATGACCTTCTCTATCTCTTTGTCTATATGCTTCAATTTTTTCTTTTGTAAGCTTTCTCTTACATTTTTGCTTCCGACAACTACTGCTCCCCATATACCTCAAAAAAGATGCTAAAAAATCATTGTTTATGACAAATTTGAGTAGAAGATGCTCCAAAAAGTTGATCTTTGTCTCTTCCTATCTGAAACTGTGCATTTGTCGCCTGCAAATCCTGCAAACAAAATGTAGGGTCCATTGGAATGCACAAAACGACCCACGTGGAGTTTTCTATGGCCCACAAGTTTGATATCCGATAAAATCTAATATCTGATTTGAAAAACATTTTAAAATGTTTTATAACGGTAGGATTTTAGTGCTACAAATCGGATATCCGATTTGTGCACACATAGACCTAAGGGTTAATAGTAGAGGGTAGAGGCTTTAAGGGTTAAGGGTTTAGGGTTAATGGTTAAGGGTTTAGGGTAGAGGGTAGAGGGTTTAAGGGTTAAGGGTTAAGGGTTTAGGGTTAAGGGTT